>JAJJMC010007037.1:1052548-1068563 GCA_023531435.1 Papaver californicum
CTCACTAGAAATTAAGGTGCAAATTAGACACTAAAATGTGTCTATCATTCACCCGGCAAAAGACCTGACAGTCAATCCTCCATATACTGCCAATTGTAAAGCAGTTTTTTCTGAAACTGTATAATGTTTGCACCACCAACCGCTTTAAGAAATTTATTCTTCAGGTGGAGTAAACTCGTAGAATCTTCGACTGGGTTTAAATTGTTATACTATTTTTCCTTCACCAAGGTTTTGTCCCGAGGGGTTTTTCCTTATCAAGGTTTTAACGAGGAAACATATGTTTGTCCAGCACCATCATCCGGTGACGTCTGTTGTACTCTTTTCCTCGGGTCAGGTTTTATCCCACGTGGTTTTCCTGATGAGGTTTTTAATGAGGCAACTTGAGGATCGAAGTCGACATCATAAATTTTTGCGTTCAGGTTTTGTCCCAAGTGGTTTTCCTGGCGCAGGCGTTCGGGTTTTGTCCCAAGTGGTTTTCCTGATGCAGTCTTGGAAAAGGAGAGGATTTGTAGAAGCGGCCACCCTCATCTGTGAGCTTCAAGCATTCAGGTTTTTTCCCAAGTGGTTTTCCTGACGCAAGTGTTCGGGTTTTGTCCCAAGCAGTTTTCCAGATACAATTTTGACATAGGAAGTATTTCATGGCAGTGACCAATTTTACTATAAGCTCAGTTTTTCCTAAATGGTTTTCCTGACGCAGTTTTAACAAAGAGTAAAATTGGTGGTAGTGACTAACCCCACCTAAGCTCCGGTTTTTTCCCAAGCGCTTTTTGCTGATACAACTTTGACAACAGGAGAAAATCTATGACAACTATCACCACTTTAAAGCTCCGTGAGTTGTACTCTTTTTTCTTCGACCAGTTTTTGCCCTACTGGATTTTTATGGCAAGGTTTTAATGAGTCAACGTTCTTAGAATGGTGGTCCAAGGGGGAGGGTTATGTAAGCATGACGCTTATAGTGGCCCACCATTATATACTCGGTTTCATATCACTCGAATAAAATTGAAAAGCTTACCACCTCCCTTGAAGAGTCAAAGATAAACTTGTACTTTCATGTGGTATGTTGTAATGACACAAGTAAGTTAATGTGTCTCTTCTATGCTTAATCCCCATGCATGGTTAGTGGCTATAAATAGTCGGTTAGCATCTCAATTTGAATGTAAGAGAAAAACATAAACTAATGAAATTAAATCACTCTCTACTCTTAACTCTCGTATTCTACTTTTGATACATATAGATTTTAATACATATAACTATTAATTGTCTAATACCACCAACTGCTACAATAGCTAAATACTTGTGTATCTGCCGAGACTGGTCCAAGGAGTGGTCGAGTGATACTATAATATTATAACACGTTATCAGATTGGTGTCGTTAATTTTAATTTTAATTTTTATTTTAATTTTTTTTATTCATGATGATCTCTAAGAAAGGAAATCAAATCGTATGTGAGGATGGGAATGCTCACTAATCTTCTCATCCAATCGACAATCAGCACCACTCTCCAGCGTCCAATATAAACACTTCGTCTTCGGCTTCAACTGTTAATGATGAACTCTTGAACTTCGTAGAACTTTGACAAACTGTAACTCATTTATTCAATTTCTTGTTGCTTGAAATTTCTTTATAGATTTCTTCTTCCTCACAGCCTTATTGAATGAATACAAAAAGAAATATACGGTATAAGAATACACGCCATATATATATTATACTTGGATACAAACTAACAAATTAAGTTAATATGGCCGTGGGAGAAGGACTTTACTACTTGATTCTTCACAACTTGTATTGTCTCGGTATCATAAATTTCATAAAAATTTACTTCTTTTGATCTTATTCGCTCTTGTTATTAGTCTTCAACTTGGATATAAAATTATGCTCCTTGTATTGTTGTTTTCAAACCTTGAATGACTTCAACTTTCTTCAAATTTTTGATGCTCCTCTTATTGTTGATGATGTTTCTATGGACCTGTTGTTGTAGAGAGAGAGAACAATCCCAATTGCAAATCAAACTACAAGATGAGGTTAATTCACAATTCTGATGTAACCCTCATGATTGATAGAATTAGCACTCAAAAGATCACAAAATCCTGAAGGGGTGCTAGGTTGAGTAGCTCATCATTCTACCCGAAGTTTGCACATATGAAACACTTTAAACGGACAAATTCGTTGAAGATTGTACCTTACTCTTATGTTTTAAGGGTAGTCTCCACTAATGATTGATCAACTCCTCTAATAATGTTTTCTTTCTGAGCCAGGATCAACTTTTTTTTTTATATGATTGCACCTAGTTTGCCACCGGTATGGTTAAATCCAATAATTACTCTCAACAACTAAGCAACCGAATTGCATTCTCTAGTAATTTTAAGTTCAGTTGTTTCGGTAAGAACTCCGTATATAAATTTATGTAGAAGTATACTACGTGACTCTAGAATCTCTAAAAGTTGGAGGTTTCATGCAAATATTTATAATTTTTTTGTAAAAAATTACCTACGAGAGTGAAATCTAAACTAGAAACTAAAAACTGTATATGCAATTACTCCCCACACTTTGCATTGTCCTCAATGTAAACTGACTCAACCAATGTATTTCAAGATGGGAAATCAAGAAAAATGATGTAGGAACTAAAAACTAAAAGCAAAAGATAAAAATACAAAACCAATGTGTTGTCTCCCATTCAGCACTTAGTTTAACATCCTCATCCAGACCTTCTGGTTATCGACCGTAAACCAACAATCTAAGAATATAGGAATCCACCCATATATCAATCTGCAGTTCTAATAACAGCTTCACAAAAATATTAGCATAAAATATAAATGTTGAAACTGTTACTTATGAAAGTTACCCCCACACTTAGTCTTTTCTACACTTAGAAGTGTATAAAGAACATAGAATGTGGTAACTTCTTCGGTTTCCTCTCGGTGAACCTGCACAATGCTAGAATCAAATACATCTAGTGATGGATAATTAGAAGAAAAATAATTATAAAAAGTTTAGTGGCACATATACCCAACCCTAAGTGAAGTAGCTTCTTAAAAATAGGGTTAATAACCCTTTGGGGAACTATTTCGATCGGGGGATGAGAATTAAAAGATATAGAACTATGAGAAGGATTTGACAAACCTTTCACGATCTCTTGTATTAAGGGATCCTCATTGTTTTTAAATAACTCCAATGAATTATTTACCTCATGTGTACCGTGTTCCTCCACTCTTTAAAATCATTCTTCGTCATTTTCTGCTTCACCGAAATCTCAACATCATTATAATCCTTGGTAAGGTCAATTGGGTATTCCACGAAATCAATCGATTTGGTTTCGTTCTCGATCACTGTCTCTTCAATATTTTTTGTCATGGGAATCAAGGTCCATTTCAAGAAATTTTTTATTTGGTGCAGATCTTAAGATCTCCGTTTGAGTATTTTACACCATTTATAAAAATGGATAAGTTATACCTAATTTCCTCCTTTTGAACAAGCAAATGATCGTTAATATAATCCGGAGTTGGAATAACTTCATCATTGTTGCGAGGTTAGTAGTTATCATAAGAATGAGATTGAAAACCATATTAATTATCATCATTGTATGTTTGATCTTGTACACCATACATGTTATATCCGTTAGGAAACATGACGACTCATTAGAAAAATAAAAAATATACTAAAATCTAAAAAGTAAATAAAAACAAAAGTGATACTTACAACTTGTTTTCAGATTTTACCTCCTACTTTTGACGAGAGTTGGACACCTTCAACGAGTTGTTAACACCATGAAAACCAAAAAAGTGAAAAACACTGAAGAAAAATGTGAAAAATTCAAAACTACTAAACAAACTAAAACAAATAACAAATCAATTAGCGATAACTCCCCGACAGCGCGCCAAAATTTGATGTGTGTCGTAAATGTAACAAATTAATCAAGATATTTCTCACTAATTAACTAGTAATATGCGGTAGTAAGGATCGTCCCCACAGAGAGCTGTGTAATTAAAATGTTATTTAAATTAGCAACTAAGAATAAAAGTAAATAACAAAGGGGTGGGGGGTGATTGGTTGTTTAAAATAATTAAAAAGAATAATAATAATAAGAAAAGATGAACATGGAGCCATTCGTCGTTACCAAAAGTTTACTGAATTAATATACTTAACTATCTTTCGTTAGAATTATTCATCACCAATCGTAGGATAACAAGTATGCTTAGTTTTTTCCAAAACTCCTTGTATCACTAGATAACATGTACGCTTAGTCACCTGATTCTATTCTTATGAGCCGCCAAGAAGTACACTCTCAAGATATAACTCAGTCGAACGCTTTAGGTTTTGTGATTTTAGTTTTGATCCCAACAGTTAAACTCAGTACGCTCGTTTCACTTACTGATGATGTCTTCACAAACGATTGCTCCACAAAATCCCTCTGCAAGGTCTAATGTTTTCTACTTGTATAGGAGATGCTCGACAATTACAGATCGCTCAAACCTCTACTAGCACTAGAATGATCACGAGATTAATCCAGTTGTACACTTGAATAATCTAAAAATCAATCACAAACCCTAGATGTAATGAAAACAAAATATAATGATAAAAACTCCAAATAACTTTGTATTGATAATAAAGCTTTACGTTTAGAACATTGAATTCATCCGTAATCAATAAGAACTAGCTAACCATGATACATGGAAAAGGAAAAAGAAGAGAAATAATGGTTTCCCCCTAAAAGGGTAAATCCTAGTTTTAGATGTGATTATAGTATAAGAGGTAGGAGGTGGTGTGTTATTTGAGCTTTGGATGTCTTCTTTTATAACCTTCAATGCCTACCCCTCAAGTATCCTCTCCTTCTAGGATTTATAATCCCATTAGAACTACGTTGTATCAATTTAAAAGTCCAAAACACATCAAAACATACCTCTTAAGTTTTCCATAGTCGACATGGTCGATTTCTACGAACCGTGCCGACTTTAGGACCGAAATAGCTTCAATTCTCTGTCCCAAAACTTGCTACAATCGACATGGTCGATTCCCAATGAACCGTGCCGAATCTAGGGACTTAAAAATATAAATTCTTTGCCCAAAATAGTGCTTCGGTCGGCATAGTTCCAACTGTGCGATTCTTGCGTTGTAGATCACTTTTCTTGCTTTGGTCGTTTTGTCTATAACTTATTCGTTCGACCTTAGAATGACCGCATTCTTTTTGTGTTGGATTCTCCTTTCAATTATCTACAAGATTGTAATAAATAACTACTAGATTTTAATAAGTCACAGTTGGTGTTTGTCCTTTCTCACTTGAAGTACTTTTTTTCTTGCACAATTAAATGCCAATTCACTTCTTTTGGATGATTCCACCTAATAAAATATAAATAAGCAACAAAAAAACAAAAACACATAATATAAAATAATTCACAAGAGATCAAGCAAATACTACTATGAAACAACACTCAAAATATAGAGAAAATATGCACTTATCAGTGGTTGTGCATTCGAGCAACTTGAAAATAATTCATATATCATTCAAATGGTAAAAAATTAATAATAAGGAAAATAAAGATTGAAATAAACTTTATGCAAACTAATTAATAACTCAAATCCATTATATCAAGTTCAACCCTAATCAATAAAATTAACTACTCATAATAGAGTTGAAGAATAAATTGCAAATCCTAGAAGTAGGGAAATCTTCCCCGCGTGAGCCTACAAAAAGGAGTAGAAAAGGTGAGAAAACATATTAGATGAAAACTAGATATCCCCCTCTCTTATTGAAGTTGCTCTTATATAGCTTCTTTTGTTCCACCAATCCCACTTGGAATATAATTTACTTGTACACTTCAAACACCATAATTTCCAAATTGAGTTCAAATACTAAATTAGGAAACCCTAATTTCTGGCGAAAACTTGATCAAATGCGCGACTCGTATCTCATATGTCCTGTGACCAACTTTCACATCCAACACGCTCTACCTTTATGATTCATTTGGAACTTTATGGTTCACACTCTAATTCCCGAAATGAATCCCGAGCTAGTCGCGCTGGCAAGCCATTCTTGCTCTGTTTTCGCATAATTTTTATAGTTGGTTCATGCATTTCTTCGAACATGTCATATGCATTTTTTGCACAAGAAGAGTTTGGTTTGGTGCTGATTTTCAAGCCTTTTAATATACTCCTTCCCTGCAAATTTTGAATTAGGTACACCCAACATTCCTTATCACACACAAACACTAAAATATTCCTAACCTAAGTCATAGCACATCCAAAAAATCCACAAACATTGGCAACAACACAACCTTGTTGTTTTTATATTTACAGATGGAAGCTTGTCTAAAACCCCATAATTATCTCGGCCAAACTGAATCCCTGTTTTCTTGCACAAAACAACCTTGTACTCTAATCCCTTTCATAATATTCCAGAGTTGAAGACTTTGTTCCTACAACCAATCATTCTTTGTTTCAATCCCAATAACAAAGTCTCATATTTCTTCCATGTCCTTGTTTACGGCCAAAACACTTTCAACACCATCACAGAACCACAACATAAATACCACCAGTTCCCCTCATTCTTCATAGTCAAACCTACAATCGATCCAAACACTAGCCAATGACTACGATTCCTTATTTGTTTCTTCTCAACTGAAGCTCTCTAATCTCGGAAGTAAAAAATATCCGTATTTCTCTTCTTATCTTTGGATGTACGACAGATTTCATCAGGGCCGTCTTTTGCATAGAGCCAAAGGGTCGGCCGCCTTAGGCCCAAAAATCAGAGGGGCCCAAAAAAACCTTCCACTATCTATATACAATGGATACTCTATATGTGTTGCTCTCGTTTTTAGCCTATAATAAACGTGACGTGAAGAACTAAAAGAGGAAGATCAAGTGAGAAAACTATCTTTGTTAGGGCAGAAACACAAACTTGAGATTTGTTTTCTTTCTATTCAATCGTTGATTGCTCCCTCCTTGTTAACAGTATATAATATATAAATAAGAAAAACTAACAAAGAGTAAATATAAAGATCATATACCTGTACTGCCTAAAATCTTCTTAGATTAGATTGTGAACTGTTTATTAAATTCGTCTTCGTCTTTGGTATATTGAGTTGATTAGAATTGCGGATGACCACATTGATTGGATTTATTTATTTGAATCTTTTTATTTTTGAAACTAATATTTGCGTTGTTAAGAATCGTGATCATGTAAAGTACCTCAGTTGTAGTCTTGTATCCTACCAACAACAATTGTTGGTAAGGAGTATAAAGTAAAATCGGGATGGACTTACCCTCAAGTGTTTGCTAGATTGGGTCATGCCGAACATCGGATTCAGTAGATTTGATTTTCATGTTCCTTATTGGCAACTTGAGTTAATGGTTATTTGCTTAAGTTACTTGACAGTTGACAGATTCATGGGTAGAATCAAAATTGGATGTAATTATTCTGATGTTGTTTGTTAAGTATTTGTCGATGTTTAAGAGATAAAAACTATAACTCTATATTTTTCTTATTTTTAACTTTCTGTTAAGTTTTTACTAAGATTTTTTCTTGCTACCTAGTTACTAACTGCAAGTTTTGTAATTGTTTAATCGGTGTTCGTCAATGGAAACAATTCCTCTTCCCCAATGTATATAAAAAAGGCCGTTTTCTAAATGTTCGTCCCGAGCCTCTAAAATGTTAGAAATGACCTTGGATTTCATCACCATTTTCTCTAATTCCTCACTCTCAACATCGACCTCGTCTTTTTTTGCCTGCCTTCTATTTGTTTTCTTTTCTTGTTGCTTTCGAACTCATTCAATGGAAGCAAGACTTCTTCATTCTCTTTTCAATTTCTGCAACCCCATCTCAATTCAGTTCTCTCGACATCATCAACTCAATACCATGTTTGTTCTTCTTGTACGACAACAGTCTCATCACCAAAACCAGTAAACTGGTTGTTGTAGTGTCTTGTTCTGGTTGTAAAGGATACATGGACCTGAAATTGGGATTGTTCTTAGTTTGACATAGTTTTTGGTATAAGGAAAGGATTTAAGCAACCCAAACTTGGCTGGCCCGAGTAAAACGTCTGCCTTTTGCAGTTTGAATCCCTATAACACATCTTTATAGAACAGTAGGCCTCCCCCTAGTAATTTTCTGAATTGCTTTGTAAACTCGGATGCCCCTAGTAATTCTCTGTTTTGATGCATTAGAGACTTGTGTTCTTGCTAGCTTTGCACCCATCAACACCTAATGACTCCGAACAATGCCTTGAGCTCTTATTTCTCTTATTTCACTTCATATGACTCCAAAGTACCTATAAAACTAAAAAAACACGTAAATACACAAAAATACAAGAGAAATAGTTAAGAAAATCATATGAAATTGATATTCAAATAATGTATTTTAGGCACCTATCAAATTCCCCCACACTTACCTTTTGCTAGTCCTCGAGCAAACCAACCTAAACTAATTTTAAGCTAACCTAACTCACTTTCGGAGGAATCACGGTTAAACTTAGCATGTGCAACAAGCCTTTAAACCCCTAGGTGCCCCTAGCAGACGAGTTATAGTCTCGTGAGGGTTTACAAGAGATGTACACATAAAACCTACTTCAACTCTTAAATATTCCATAGCACAAGCATCCAAAGAGTTATGAGAACAGAAAGTTTTTGCATCCAACAATAAGAAGTTAGAAGTACAAGAGAACTGAATATATAAATATGTTTAATCGGCGAGAAAGAGGGTGCAATGTTTTAAACTAATGCCATATGAAGGAATACATCCTTGAGAGAAATCAAGTTTCGCCTCGACTTCTGCCTCAGCAGTTAGTCACTCAAAATAAGATAGAAGCGTATCGCTCATATATGCAAGATGGAATAAAGACAAGAATATTCAAAAGAAGTTTCCAATAGAATTCTTGCTTAAGCGAAAAGTTTATATTTGTATTAGTAGATTTCAGTTGAATGGTAAAAAAGGGTGTGATATTTTTATTTAATCCTGGGAGTTAAGATGACATGTGGAGCTCTTAGATCACTTGTAAATTTTTTATCGTATGACATTTTTACTTGAATAATCATTTGATATGTTTTAAAATTTCTTCAATTTTAAAAGTAACTTGGGAATAAGAGAAATCAATCAACTCATAATAAAATTAATCAAATCAATCAAGAATATAAAACACAACGTTTGTATAAGTGGTGGCCTGGATTTCATCTTGGGAAGTTAAGGGGGACAAAGAGTGGTCAGGATTATAAGAGATTTAAGTAGGCGAGCCGAAGAAGCTTCCTTCGCTGAAGCAACTCTCTCCCGGGAACTCCCATCTGATCGTAACTAAAGACAAAGCAATAGTAATTTAGCCTGCGCTATTGTTCGCGGTGCCTATAGTTCTTTGTCTTGGACTTAGTAGAGTAGAAGGGCCAAAAAGCAAAGATAAATAATGGATGATTTGAGGGGATAAAGGAGGACTAGAATCTATCCATAGGATATATAAAGAATGGTCAAGATTTATTAGCTAAATTAGTCTAGATAATTGGCGGTCCATATTTGTTTCCACTATGTTACGCTAATTTCCCTCGATGAAGGCTCGAAAAAAAAAAACAAAACCTTTTCATGTTCTCGAATAAATTGAATTAAATCTCATAAACTCGATCAATTGAGTTGAAGCTCATAAGCTCCCAGAAAGACCTTCTGTTCTTCTTGTGGAACGCTTGGTTCAATAAATCATGATTCTCAGATAGCTTCACTTTATACTTTTCTCAATCTCGGAATTGGTAACGACATGTAATAAACTCATCTTCTTCTGCTTATTTTTTTTCTGATTTTTTCTTTGTTTAATTTCACTGTTAATTTTGATGATTTTAGGTCATAACATAGTCAACTCACTCTCTCTATGATAATAGAGGAAGACATCTAATTCTGTTTGAATTATAAAACTATGGTTTCTCCTTTACTAATCAAACTATAAAACCCTTCTTTTGTTTATATATAATTCCAAACAAAAATAAAAATTGTGTTTTTACTACAAGTACTAAAAATTGCTTAAGAAATTTTTTTATTTAGTTTCAATGAGCTGAAATATTGTTTAAATTTGTGAACTTTCCAGGTTGAATTCGCCCCACACTTCAGCATCTCACTGGAATATTTTTGGTCATCAACTTCAATTTTCTCAGGTATTAGATTTTACTTACTCTATCCTCCAATATTGTCCTTGATTGGTCATTTTCGTCCAAAGGCTCAATTTTATTTTTTGCACTGATAATTGAAACTGAGATTTTGTGTTACACCCGAAGTCTCATATGTTATGGTCTGTCATTGATTGGTCTTTTCTGATCATGAATCAGTAATTTTGTATTGTTTTTGTATGCGCCATTTGTTTAATTGGTTTTGATTGTGGCATAGAACCCCAATTCGAAGCATCTCGATACTACACTGTGGGATGCTTCAATGGTATTTGTCAAATTGTCAGACTCTTCTTCTTCTACTGTTACACTTTACTAATTACATTACACGTTTTTATCTCTCATTTGTTGTCACTTCCGTTTTTTTCTTCTTACTTTGGCCTTTCATCTAAAGTTACTAGAAACCAACACTTTTCTTTAAGATATTTATCGAGTATTGCCCTAAAATCATGTCTGGGGAGCATGATCTCAATATAAAATCATATTCCCTGACTTTCACTATACATGAATGTAGCCATTTATTGATTGTTGGGCAACAATATGAAACTACACGATGGTCAACAAACAAATCACATGCCTTGAATGAGGATATGTGAAGTTTTTAACCATATACAAATACGAAATGAAGTTTGTTTGTTTGTTCAAGTGTGCTATGTTTGTTTTTCCATAAATTTTCTTATTAACCTTTCATATACTGTTAGACTATTGTCAATTGAAGACGCATTTTAGATTAAGTGTTATTTTTTTAAGCAAAGGTAATGACTACTATATTCGGATTGTAGCAACAATTTTATTATAACAACAAAACCCTGGCCTAATTCATACAAGGTAATCAGATGAAACACGATTTTGGAAGACAACTAATGAAGGTGCGACCCAACGAAGCAATCTTAATAGCGAAGCTAATAAATTCAAAGTGATACAGGTACGTGTTCGTCTCTTCTATGCATTATTCTCCTTTATGTTACAAATTAATAACTTCATTGACTGAGTTTTTAATTCCTGTTATTCGAAAACAGTTAAAACTTTTGTAGGCGGTTTCTGGCTGGTGGGTTTGCTAAGATATGCAGGTTGGAGTCTTTGTGGCCTAAGATCGTTGTTCTTCGTATTGTCGTTATTAATCAAGTGTTGATTTTTTTAGAAAGTTGATATAGGGGCTCCCATATCAATAGAGGAGCTCCCAGTTGAGCCGAGGTGATCCAATTTTATGATAAGGGATGTCTTAGGGGGGTAAAGTTAAATGTCCATTTTACCCTTATACCAATTAAAACTTAAACTCTTTTAAAAAAAATCATAACTTTTAAAAACTTAAACAAAAGAAAACCTATCAAAACCCAACCGTAATCTCCCTCGATTCATCGGCGACTCGTAAAATTCATCGACGATTAAACTCAACTCAACAATTCGAGATGAAGAAGCATACTAAAGGCGTTCAAGGTAGCAGTGATGGCAATCAACCCTGCTCCTTTCAACCTAATCAAGAGATTCAACAAGAAATCGACAGTGACAAGCAAAATCAAGCACCGAAAAGTCCAACAATGGTGTATCTAAGGTATTGTAGAAAACCCATGTATTCTTAGAACTTGTAATTGATTTATTCGCATGTTTGATCATGATTTTGGGCAAAAAATGTTGCACACAGTTGATATTACGGTTGGGTCCGTGTCAAAACCCAACCGTAATATTTCATGTTCTTGAGTATTACGGTTGGGTTATTTTCAATACCCAACCGTAAATCAAAGGGAAGAAGATGAATAGTTCTTGATATTACGGTTGGGTTTCAATAGATAACCCAACCGTAACTAATTTGCGCTAATTTTTAAAAACAACTTATGGTTGGGTTTGTAGAAAATCCCAACCGTAACAAAGAGCGCCCATAAAAATTTGGTTTGATTATTACGGTTGAGTTTTTCCTTAAAACCTAACCGTAACATATGGACCACCTTTTGTACTTATATTTTTACGGTTAGGTTTTGAGGAAAACCCAACTGTAATTCTTATGTAGCCTGATGTGCACATCAGCTACATGTGAGTTACGGTTGGGTTTTTCTCAAAACCTAACCGTAAAGTATTGGAGAAAAATTACGGTTGGGTTATTTTCAATACCCAACCGTAAATCAAAGGGAAGGATGAATAGTTCAGGATATTACGGTTGGGTTTCAATAGATAACCCAACCGTAAATAAATTGCGCCAATTTTTAAAAACAACTTACGGTTGGGTTTGTAGAAAATCCCAACCGTAACAAAGAGCGTCCATAAAAATTTGGTTTGAGTATTACGGTTGGGTTTTTTCTTAAAACCTAACCGTAACATATGGACCACCTTTTGTACTTATTTTTTTACGGTTAGGTTTTGAGAAAAACCCAACCGTAATTCATATGTAGCCTGATGTGCACATCAGCTACATGTGAGTTACGGTTGGGTTTTTCTCAAAACCTAACCGTAAAATATGGGAGAAAAATTACGGTTGGGTTTTGAGAAAAAACCCAACCGTAAATTTTCCTGTGTAGTGAATATTTTTTTTGTTGAAGTTGAAAATTGCTTTCAAATTATCTAACTTGTATTGGTTGTGTGTTGTAGGAAGAATAAGAGGGGTAATAATTTAACACCTATTTCTCACACTCCAACCCCTCGCCACGGAAAGCATTTAGGGGTTCAGAAGAGAGGCGTGACCAAGACCCATAATCCCTCTTTTGAGGTAGGTGGTGGTAGTGTTCCTCAAATTGCAGAAGAGGAATATAATGTGTTTCAAGGCTTGGGTGATCTACCAACACCCAGAGGTTCTCTTGTGATTAGAGAACCATCACAAGAGCAACAACACGAAGAAGAAGAGGGGGACAGAGAACAACATGTCCCTCAAGGCAAAGGTAAAGAAATTAGAAAAGAAAAGGCAAAGAAAAGGGTTGCCAAAGAAATTCCGAAAGAAAAGGCTGAACCTCAACTGTGGCCTAAGAAGAGGAATGGAGGACTATGGGGTGAGGCCCCAGACAAATCTGCAATATTATTTGGTTATCCTCATTCATGGGCTGCCAAAGTTGCAGCGACCAAGGTATTATTGTAATTACTTCTCTTATTCTGTAAAATTTTTGTTTTTTAACTTTTGTAAGTAAAACAAATTTGTTTTTATTCTTTTTAGGATCATACACAGGCGATCAAGAAATTGGTTCGTCAAAGGGCTCAACATTGGCCCTTAACTGATGAATGTACGACTGTACAAATTCTGGTAAATGGTACCGGGTTAGCTCCCGGAATTACACATTCAATGTGGGAGTATGACAGTGTCGTATGCGCAGCGTTCAAGGAACGTTATTGGCCTGAAACCGATACGTTTCATCTCCCATTTGGCGAGATGACTATAACGCCGGATGATGTCCAATCAATTCTTGGGCTGGAGGTGGAAGGTAAATCTGTGTTTGAGGGTTTTGACAACAACATGTCCTGGAGTGATATTTATGCACTTGTCAAAGAAACACTTGGATGGGAGAAGACCGAAGCTGAATCGGAATTTAAATTGGTGAGTGGAGATAAACCGGGGATGCCAAAGAAGAAAGTTCAATCCATGAGCAAGAAAATATTGCTGCGGTCACTACGGGAGAAGTTTGGAGGGACCGCGAAGTTGGAAATGGCTGGGGTCGTCATAGATGACACCAGAGCCATTCGAATAGCCAGAGCTTATCTGCTATATATGCTCGGCACCATCTTCTTTGGTGACAACTCGGGCAACAGGGTGAACGTCCAGTATCTACAATGGCTTCAGGGTGATCTCGGGATGACCCATCAGTACTCGTGGGGAACTGCCACCCTGGCCTACCTACTTGCTAACCTTCGAAAATCTTCGAGGGTCAGGGGAACTGAGATTGCCGGTAATACCGGTCTGCTTCAGGTAATTTATTGTTTGAATTTGAATGTTCAATTTTAATTTATTTTTTTCTCATTTTCTTATATTAATATTAATTATCTTTATAGGCATGGGTATACGATCACTTTCCCAGACTGGCTCCTCAAACAAGCGTTGATGTTAATGGACCTACGGGAAAGAAATTCGTCTTCACCGGGACGCAGGCAAAATATAAAGAAGTGCTCATAGCAAAGATGAGAACAAAAATTGATGCTTTCACGGTTGATGATGTTGTTTTCGACCCTTATGTGAAGATTAGCATAGAGGGTGATGGACATCTTGAGGATTTACGTGAATTGTCGGACGTGGCAGGCTACAACGGCCCTTTGTATCATCCGTTTGGGTACGTGATGTCCAACCCCCGCCGAACTCTCCGGCAATATGGATACGTCCAAACAACGGTGACACACAAAATGTTTAAATTGTGTGTAAATGGGTCGATGATCGAAGGGCCAAACATCGTGCTAAACTATGAGCCCACGCCTTCAGTCGCGGTTTGGAATAACCGCACTGATCCGAAATACCAAGTCCAAAGGAATGAGTTAACTCCCTCTTCGGGCACAAAAGAGGCTGCAGAAGATTACTTGGAGTGGTATCGCCATTTTGGTCATCCAACTATCATCAACAATGATCCTGAGACTCTGGCAATCAACACAGGAGATGGTTTCTGGAAGAAGGCATATTTCAATTTGGTACGTACATTATTTTTGTTATTAATGTTTTTAAGATTTATTACTAAACACTCATCCTACTTTTATTTTCATATGTGAATAGAAAAAGAAAGCCGTTGCATTGGCGGACTCTATTAATCCATGCCTAAGCACAATTGATGTGAGGACGCCTGACCAACTCCAAGCTTTGATTAGGGAGGTTCATCATGAAGTTGAGGATGTGCAGCGGACTTTAAAGAGGAGTAGACCCGGTCCAAGAGGCGCGACTAGAGATGCGAGTACTACTAGAAGAGAGCCCCAAGCATCGGATGAAGAGACACATGATGAAGCCGTGGGTGCGCAACGTGGTGCTCGTACTCGAGGCGGTCGTGCTGGAGCTCGTACTCGTGGCGGTGCTGCTCATCGTAATGTTATGAGCAAAAAAAGAGCTCGTCAAAGTCATCGACCTACCCCTCCTCCTTCTCCCTAACTCTATGTCTATGGTTTAGTTTTGTATGTATGAATTAGTTGTACCTTTAATGTGAAGTTAGATTTGAAGTTTGAATTTAACTTGCACGTGGAAATTTATTTGATTAATTTTTTTAAGTTGGAAACCATGCATTGGGAAATCCCGATAAAAATACCCAGTCACATTAGTGTTACGGTTGGGTTTCTAGGCAAAACCCAACCGTAACACCTAAAAATGAAAATATTGCAGGTTTACGGTTGGGTTTTGCCTGGAAACACAACCGTAAATCTGTCACATTTTAATACTACAGTTTTACGGTTGGGTTTTCATCCAAAACCCAACCGTAATATGAAAGAATAACTTTACGGTTGGGTTTTGGCTGAAAACACAACCGTAAATATATGACCAGAACACATAATTTCCCTAGGATATTACGGTTGGGTTTTTAGCCAAAACCCAACCGTAAATTCTACTGGATAACTTTAAATATGATTCTGTAATTTGTTTGTTTTTCGTTTTTTCTTTCTTTGAATGACCCAATTTACCTTCAATCTAGTTAAAATGATTGAATAAGTTCAAATTTTTGATTTTGAAACCCTAATTTGACCTTAAAACTCAAAGCTACAAAGGTTGGTTACGGTTGGTTTTTGTCCTAAAACCCAGCCGTAAATAAAGAACATCAACACATAATTTCCCTAGGATATTACGGTTGGGTTTTCAGCCAAAACCCAACCGTAAATTCTACTGGATAACTTTAAATCTGATTCTCTAATTTGTTTGTTTTTCGTTTTTTCTTTGATTGAATGACCCAATTTACCTTCAATGTAGTTAAAATGATTGAATAAGTTCAAATTTTTGATTTTGAAACCCTA
>JAJJMC010007037.1:1068573-1237159 GCA_023531435.1 Papaver californicum
TTTGTCCTAAAACCCAACCGTAAATAAAGAACATCAACACATAATTTTCCTATGATATTACGGTTAGGTTTGCAGTGAAAACCCAACCGTAAATTCTACTGGATAACTTTAAATTTGTTTCTCTAATTTGTTTGTTTTTCGTTTTTTCTTTGTTTGAATGACCCAATTTACCTTCAATCAAGTTAAAATGATTGAATAAGTTCAAATTTTTGATTTTGAAACCCCAATTTGACCTTAAAACTCAAAGCTACAAAGGTTGGTTACGGTTGGGTTTTGGCTTAAAAACCAACCGCAAATATAGAATCTCAAAAAATAATTTTCTAAAGATATTACGGTTGGGTTTTAGGACAAAACCCAACCGTAAAATCTATTTTTAGGAAAGTTTTGGGTCGTTTTTGATTTTTTTTGGGGTTTTCAAATACAGTCGTTCAAACCTTGAACGACCCATTTTTCAAAATATAGCCGTTACACTTCTGGTTTATAAGTGAAATAGTTTAGTACATATCCAAACCCATCCATTTTTTTAAAAAGTTAAACCTTTATGTTACAACAATCATCTCTAACAAAACTAGTACTCTAACATAGTGGAATATGGGTCAACCTGGGATTAAAAATCCAGATTTTTCTTTGGATGAAGATTTATGTATTTGCCGCAACTATGTATTATGTTTTCCAAAAAGAGGAGAAGAAAGAAGGCAAAGTGGTATAACGAGTCCGAGTTATTGGCAAACAATCCATGAAAACTTTTGTTCTAAAACCGGCAACCCTTTTAACCGTGATCACGTCAACTTGATTTGTCGATATAACACTATACACCGATACGTAGAAGAATTTATGGCATTAGTTCGTATTATTGGTCAACTACGACTTAGGGGTGAAACCGAAGATGAGGTGTTACAGAGATCTCTTGAAGAATGGAGGAGATGGAAAATATGGCCCTTTTTATACCTACCTCATTATCACATCCTAAAGGACTTTTTGCTCACTCGCAAACCTATTTATTAGTTCTTTTGTAATGCCATTTGGGTTTGTTAGTGTTAATTTCAATTGTATCCCAGGTTACTTTAATGATTTCATGGTTTGTAATGTGGTAAATTTTTTTGATATTTACATAAATTTTGTATTTTGACCCAATTTTGAGTGAATTGAAATTCCAAAAAAGGATTATCAATGATAATATTACGCTTGGATTTTGAGTGCAAACCCAACCGTAAACCTTCCAGTTTTAAATTCACCCAGGTTTACGGTTGGGTTTGTACTCAAAACCCAACCATAAAAGTGACAGTATTACGGTTGGGTTTTGAGTACAAACCCAACCGTAAACCTGGGTGAATTTAAACTAAAAGGTTTACGGTTGGGTTTGCACTCAAAACCCAACCGTATTATTATTATTATTGTGCAGTGACTTGTTTACGGTTAGGTTTTCAGTGAAAACCCAACCGTAACCCTGGGGGAATTATATAGTGACACATATGATAGTACAAATTTTTCATTTCAAAAAACCAATATTCATATTATGATTCCTCCAACATACATATGATATTGTTACTACTAATATTAAATTAACTATATTATGATTCCGACTCCGAGTCAGAAACAAATGATATGAATTGAAAGGTCGGGGAGGGTTTTAATGCCTTCCAGAGTTCGAAATTTTTCTCAAACCGGTGACACCAACCCTTGGCGATGTCACCGTCGTATCCATCCTGTAACGGGGGTAATGGACTTCCTTCTTTCAACTTGAGACCGACAAAATGGCAGTTCTACACCAGCCCAATCACACATCTTCTATTAGCCAATTGTTCAACAAATGTTGATCTTGTTGGTGCAAATGTAAAAAATATCCATTTGAGATATAATGGATGACGCAATTGAAAGCGTTGGCGAGGATTTGGCCACATATTGGCATCCTCATCCAATACTCGCTAGTGCAATTCTTGTTGCCTATTAAACGCCTTTCGAACGCAATGAACTCCTCGTTTAACAACGCCTCTTCATCTCTATATGCACACATCATTGGCTTGTATAAATCCGGGTAAGAGCGTAGTTCAACCGCTGACTTATTCCTTACATAAGTGACTTCGTCCATACCCAACCATGCTGCTCCGCTAAATGGTCCAACTTGTTCGATGAATACATGGTATCCACAATTACCATCACCGGCAACATCGTCGGTGGCCTTTATGTATGGACGAAAAAAAGCCGGAAACGATGACATATAATTTTCATAAATAATGTGCTCGGTTCGGACGATTTTGCCATTCTCAGTTCTTGAAAAGTTTGATGGAAATTGCATCAATCCTCTTTCAATCCGGATCGTATATGGCTCTTCAACCACTAATGTATTGGCTATAAGTTTTTCTTTTCTTCTTACTAATTCCTTCATACTTACTCTTTTTTTTCTTCTTGCTAATTCCTTCATACTTACTCTTCTTGAGTTTGGGTGTAGAGGAACTTTTCCCTTGGCACCAAGATCAATTGTTGAACTTTCTTTAGTGGGAACCGCGGGACCTTTTCCTTTAATATCTACTACACTTGGCCCCCCCTTGTTCCGTTTGACTTATTTTTCGTTGAGCATCAACCTCCTTCTCATCCTCTGCTTCATATTCCTTTTGCAAATGCTCAAACGCACAAGGGTTTCTTTTCTTTGATTCTTCATGCAATTCCCTAGCTTTTTTTGCGTCCCACGGCCCTCGATTCTTTGATAGAAGGCCTACCTTTTCTCTTCCCTCTAATTGGTTCCTTGACAGCGTACCTTGTGTGCGGAAACACGAAGTAACTCAACTTCGTCAACCAAATTTGCCTTTGCGCCTTATCTAATGTATCATATTTGTTGGCTAAAGCCTTTCCAACGTGGGTCTCGGAAAATGATGCACCAAATTCTTGCTCGACGATGGGTTCATCGAAAGACAATTGTTGCCAAAACGGATCAATATCTTGAATTGGGATCACACCGTCTCCTTCGTACTTGGGCATCATATGCCGGCAGGGAAGTCCCAAACTTGACATGTTAGGACAAAAACACTCTTCTTCTTCGTGTAAGTTGCCCAATCTATAGTGCTTTACTTCGTACATTATCTTCTCAATAGCACAACGCGACACCTTATAAAAAATACTTTGGAGCAATGGTTCGTCCTTATAGCTGACGTGTTTTCTAGAAAGGCTTTTTTCAAAAGATTCCTTAACTCTGTCAAGGTCACGTAGAAAATAATCGTGCATGGCTTCGAAGACCGTAACAACCCACCATCAGAATTATGAAACTTCTTCTTCATTCTGTTGTGAGATGACTCCACGGTACTTGTAGCTTGGTTGTCAAAGTGCCTATATTGGTTTGTGAACGCCGCTACAAACTTCTTTTTGTGGGGATTCAACCAATGGTCCATCAAATAGTTCACAACTTTTGGATAATTACTCCAATGCAAGCATAACATACGAACATTTTCTTCATAATCTTCCTTGGTGATAGACCATGTCAAAGCGTCCCACTCAGTTTGGAAACTAGCCCATTTTAGTTCCGCCAACTTGTCGTCCTCCTCGAATTTTTCTTTCGCCGTTTCTTGTTCTGATTCCGGCAATTTTTTAATTCTCTCCATCTCGCTTTTCTTTGTTGGCCGAATAATCGTTTTGCACTTGGTTTGAATATTGTTCCACAAGTGGAACGTGCAAAGAAGATGATGAGCATCTGGGAATACCCTTGCAATGGCATTCATCAAGCCTTGTTCTTTGTCGGTGATAATTACCTTAGGGTTATATCCTTCAACGTAATTTAATTTGTTCCAATGCCCACACATAGCTTTCTTCGAGCTCGTTTCTCAAGAAGCAAAAGGAAACACTAAACGGCGACTTGGTAGAAGTTTGGCCTACAACATTCAAAACCGGGAGCTCATACTTGTTAGTTTTGTACGTGCAATCCATCATAAGCACTTGATGGGAGCGCCGTGCGAACTTTATAAACTCGGGATGAGCCAATATAATATGCTTAATTTCTTTATTCTCATCTTCTTCATGAAACATGGTGTAGTTTTTCGTCTCCCCCAAGTACAAAAGTTGTTGGATCGGGTCCCTTTCTTCCCATTTCTCACGCTTCAACTTGGCTTTGGCGTTGTATATTGTCTCCAACGTAGACACATTATTTGAGTCTTTTTTCTTCAAGTGCCCGAGTATATCACTGGGTTTCAAATGCTTATCCGTCATATCGTCTACGATGAGCTTTTCTTCCTTGGTAAGCCGGGCCATAGAAGGATGCATTAACAAAGTCTCTGGTGGTAGGTGGTTGTGACGAACGCATACAACTGTAGACAAGAACCACTTATTCTCGTTGTTCTTACGAAATTGAAGCTTGAAAGGACATCCCGTCTTCTTAGTGTAAGTTTTTCGCTTGATCTTCGTCTTTGGTACATACTCAGTACCCTTCTTTGTATGTCTTGTGTATTGTCCACTACACTCACAAACCATTTGAAAGCGGTTGTGTTTTTGTTGGTTGTTACAAACAATCACACACATGATGAGTTTCCCATGTTCTGTAACCCACTTCTTTGCATCATCTTTTTTATCCCATGTCTACATGGTCCAAGAACAGAAAGTTAGGAGAAAAAAAATGGCATTATGACAATTGTCGAAAGGGATTAACAACTTATCTATAACCTACCAGGTCGTTCAAATAGTGATCCGTAGTATCTCTAGTTTCAATATCATGTGGAGGAGGCTGATCATTCATTGGTTGAGGTACAACCGCTACCTGAACAAAAAAGATCAAGGCCAAGCGTCAGACAAAACACTAAAACCAATAAGTTTACGGTTGGGTTAGAAGCGTCACACCCAACCGTAAAAGCGTCCAACCCAAACGTAGAATCGACGGACCCAACCGTAATACAACAAAAATAGCCAAACAAATGTTACGGTTGGGTTTTCAGCCAAAACCCAACCGTAACAAGTGCAGTAAATACCCACGCACGTAATAAGTTACGGTTGGGTTTGTGGTCAAAACCCAACCGTAACACTGTGAAACACAACTTTTGACAAACACAAATGTATAGTTACGGTTGGGTTCTCAAGAAAACCCAACCGTAACTTATTAGGTGTAACAAAAAAAAAACACTGTTATGCACCTCATTTCCTTAAATATCACCAAAAAATGTAAAAAGAGTTTAAGTTAGAATGATACCTGACTATTCTCACTGGTTGAATCTTCACTTTGACGATTACTATCTCCAATTGGTTTAGTTTCAGCATCACAACTTACACTTAAAACCTCTCTACCATCCAAATAATCATACATAGTTGGGTCTCCCTCAATGGGTATGTAGAATTTAGTTTGGGAATCATACAAGGATTCACCCTCCACAAATTTGCCACTAGAATCACTCATTTTGGGTTTTTCAAAATTTTGGGTTAAAACTCTCTTATCTCTCTTCCACTTTTCCCACCAACATAAAACAAATACAAGACTGATTTAAGCATAAAAAATGAAGAATATAGGAAATGGAGATGATCATTTACGGTTGGGTTTCAAGAAATAACCCAACCGTAACTACATTTCCTCTAATAAACTTATGTTTACGGTTGGGTCCGATAATTAAACCCAACCGTAATATAATTTGCAACAAAAAAATATATTGTTACGGTTAGGTTTCATTACAAAACCCAACCGTAAATGATCATCGCACTTAAACTAACATTAAAATTTACGGTTGGTTTCTAAGCCAAAATCCAACCGTGATATAACTTTACAAAACCCAAATTTACGGTTGGTTTCTAAGCCACAAATTTGTTACGGTTGGGTTTCATTCCAAAGCCCAACCGTAAATTATCCTCAAAAGTGACACAAAAAAAACAATTCCAACGGTTGAAAATCTAGCCGTTGGGAATTTTTTCCCTATAAAAGGAAACCTTTCCTTGTCACTTTCTCATTATTCTCTATCCATTTCATTCTCATTATAATTCTAGACTTTCCAACTCATTCTCACCATACCCTTTCAACTATTAAAAATAGTTCGATACACGAATGATGAAGATGTTGCAATTGTTCGAGCGTGGGTTACGATGATAGACCACGCTTACGAGAAAGCCTTCTATAACAACAATAGAAACGTTGTTATAGCTGAAAATTGGATGGACTGTCAGGAGGACGATTCTTGGTGGGAGCGTGTGTTTGAAATGTTTGAGGCATTACACGGGAATACATATCGGAGGACGTGCAGTACCATCAAGGGACGCTTTGAGGCGTTGTATGAAGAAATGGAAAACCTAAAACTGGAAATGAAAATGAGATTTGAAGCATTTCCCGACCAAACCAATGCAGAAAGAGTAAGTGTGTCAATTAATAAATCGTTCATTAAAATTTTATTAAAAATAATGAAAATTATAATTGATTTATTTTTTTCAGCATGTCATGGCTAGGGCGCAGTATAAAATCAAATATGGGAAGGAGTTCAAGCATACAGATTGCTATCGTATCTTGGAACAAAGTTTCTATCTTGAGTTTCACCGATATGATTAAGTGTTTAAGTGTTTAAGTGTAATCATCTAATGATCTACTGTATTTCGTTTCCTTTAGTTCTACCTTTAATGTTAAAAATAAGGTTTTTAACAACTCTGGTATTTGATAAGAAAATGAACTAAACCCAAGCATAACTAATTTTGTCTTAAAAACTGCTTTTACGGTTGGCTTCCATGACTCAACCCAACCGTAACTACAATCCATACTACAAACATTCATATTTACGGTTGGGTTATATTACTAAACCCAACCGTAACAAAAATTGTACAAATAAAGCAACTAGGTTACGGTTGGGATTCAAGGCAAAACCCAACCGTAACAATATGGTAAAATGTACACTATTACTAACACTACAAGTTACGGTTGGGTTCGGTGACTAAACCCAACCGTAACTACATTTCACTGTAAAAATCATTTTACGGTTGGGTTTGATTACTAAACCCAATCGTAAATAAATTGTAGAAACACCACAACTATGTTACGGTTGGGTTTCACCTCAAAACCCAACCGTAAATTCTACGGGATTCTCAAAATGTCTGAATTTCCGTCTCCTTAAAGTACACAATTCCAACGGATTTTTTGTTTCAAAAATCTAGCCGTTGGTTCCTTTTTCCCTATAAAAGGAAACCGTTACTTGTCACTTTCTCATTATTCTCTATCCCTTTCATTCTCATTATAATTCTAGACTTTCTCATTATTCTTACCATACCCTTTCAACCACTAAAAATGGTAAACACATACACGAATGATGAAGATGTTGCAATTGTTCGAGCGTGGCATACGATGCTAGAGCATGCTTACGATAGAGCCTTCTATAACAACAATAACAATGTTGTTTCACAACAGAATTGGTATGAGGGTCAAGATACCGAAGAATGGTGGAAGCGGGTATTTCGAATGTTTGCGGCATTAGAGGGGAATGTAAATCATAGGCCGTGGAGAGCCATCAAGAGACGGTTAGAGACGTTGTATCGACAAATGAACAACTTAAAACTGGAAAAGCAAATGAGATTCGAAGCAAATCCCTACGAGAACGGTGTGGAAAGAGTAAGTTTGTCGATTAATAAATCGTTAATTAAAAAGAGATTTCAAAAACTCAAACTAATAACTGATTTGTTTTTTTCAGCATGTGTTGTCTATGGAGCAGTATAAAATCAAATATGGGGAGGAGTTCAAGCATACAGATTGCTCCGTATTATGGAAACAAGTCGGGTGTTTGATTATCGCCATTATCTTTAAGTGTTTAAGTGTAATCATCCAATGGTCTATTGTATTTCGTTTCCTTTGTTTTTTTCCTTTAATGTACTACTTTAAATCTATTACAATAGAAGGAATAAGTTACAAAGTTGTGTTTTAAACCCAATTTGGAGTATATTGAAAATCAAAAAACAGTTAACAGGACCATTTACGGTTGGGTACGATTACTAAACCCAACCGTAATAAATTCACAACTTGTCTATGGTTGGGTTTTAAGGCAAAACCCAACCGTAATTCTGTGTTGAAATTGAAACAAAAATTAACATAATCTATTACGGTTGGGTTATAAGCCAAACCCAACCGTAAACTGTACTGGCTACGGTTGGGTTTTAAGGCAAAACCCAACCGAAATTATGTGTTGAAATTGGAACAAATATTAACAGAATTGTTACGGTTGGGTTATAAGCCAAAACCCAACCGTAAATTCTACTGGATAGCACAAATTTGGATTATCTAATTCGTGTGTTTTTCGTTTTTTCTTTGTTTCAAACACCCAATTTACCTTCAATCTAGTAAAAATGATTGAATTATTTCAAAATTTTGATTTTTAAAACTCAAATTTAACAAAAAAAATCAATTCCCAAAAGGATGAGTTACGGTTGGTTTTTCCTTTAAAACCCAACCGTAAATATGGGAAAAATGGTGTTCATCATTTTCTTATACTTACGGTTGGGTCTGGTTGAAAACCCAACCGTAATTATGGGAAAAAAGGTGTTCATTATTTTTTTTCTACTTACGGTTGGGTCTGGCTTAAAACCCAACCGTAACTTTTCACAAAAGATGGTGTTCATCATTGTTCTTTAATTTACGGTTGGGTTTTGTTGAAAACCCAACCGTAAATCTGGGCAAAAATGATGTTCTTCGGTTTTCTTATGGTTACGGTTGGGTTATACATGAAACCCAACCGTAAATTTTCTGAACAACAAAATTTGAATCTTTCAAATCGTGATTTCATCAAGTTTTTCTTCCCACCAAACACAAATTCAAAAAAAAAAAAAAATTCAAATCATTTGATTAGGTAAAAGATTATGTTTAATTAATCATGATTAGTTTAAACTAATTAATATAATTAATATTACTAATCAGGGATGATTTGGGTATTGTGAAAATATTATGGATAAGGGGTTTTTGAGTTTTACTTCATAGTGTCCCTATTTTGTCTTATTATTGGAGCCCCTCTATTGATATGGGAGCCCCTATATCAGCCTTTTTTTTTTTTTATATCTTTGCGTTGTGGATGCATGAAATTGTGTCTGATTTGATTGAACAGGACAATGAGGTGCTTCATGCTGTGTTTGGATTCACACCAAAAGGAAAAAAATCAATCTGAAAGCAACCAAGAGCCGTTGACAAAAGATCAAAAGTTTTTTTCAAATATCACCAATTTCTGTATCTTAGAGACTGAGTTCCTTTTTATTCTTGACTACCTACTGCTGACCCTTTTCTCTTTCATCTAACTCCTCTGGGTTATTTCCTATCCCACAGAAATTAATGAAATTTTAAAACTCTTTCGTGAGCAAAGCAAGAACTCAAGATTCTGAACAAACAACGTTTTATCTCAGGTACTCTGGGGAAAGGGGGATCCGTAGGCAAATCTCATAAATTTTCAATAGCTTGTATTCCAGCAGTAAATGCATTATTTTATCTAGAAATTACTGATTAATCCTATCTAGAGGACCCGGGTAAACGTGTGGTTCACCCATAGAAGTTGTTTTAACCGCTGGCCAATTTTTATGATTGTGGACAAAAATTCATACTCCCAGATCCTTAACACGTGCAAGGGATCTAATATATTTTTTTTAAATATCAAAATTGTCCTTTCTTCTTATCAATATTGAACGGACAAAATCAATCGGTTCCAATATTTTCTTCCAAATCAATTTTTTCAGATCTGATTGTTTTACTCTCTGCTTCTACTTCAGATTTTAGATTTTCGTTCTGAATTTTTTTGTTTCAGGAATTTTCTATAATCACTTTTTTTTTTAATTCGAAAAGAAGAGAATCAAGTGATGATGAAAAAGGAGAAGAAGATGATTTTGGTGAAGAAGAAAAAGATTCGAGAAATATACAAAATATAGAGAAGAAGAAGAAGAAGAAGAAGGAGAAAAGGAAAAAGAAGAAGAAGAAGGAGATTTCATCAATTTTTGAGTTTTGTTTAAATTTTTTAATCTTCTTCATCTTGATTTGATACTCAATGTTGGAAGATGACGGTTGTGTATTCAAACGATATGATTTAATCGATTAAAGTGATGATTACTCCTCTATTCTGTTTTCGGTTAGTGCTATTTTATTTTATTTTATGATTAAAGGTTGTTTATTTCAATATATACTGTGGGATACTCTTTTTTCTTCAGTACATGTTTTCCTTCAGTGAATATCAATATGTACTGAAGGAAAATATGTATTGTGGGATCTTAGACTTTTTTCTTCAGTACATATCAATATGTACTGTTGGATCATCTACTATATTTCCTTCATCACATATTTTCCTCCAGTACATATCAATATGCACATGGATCATCTACTTTATTTCCTTCAGTACATATTTTCCTCTAGTACACATCAATATGTACTGTTGGATCATACATTTTTTTTCCTTCAATACCTATTTTCCTTGAGTACATACCAATACGTACCGTGGTATCATAAACTTTTTCTATCTATCAGTACATATTTTCTATCAATATGTACTGAAGGAAAATATGTATTGTGGGATCATACACTTTTTCCTTCAGTACATATTTTCCTTCAATACATATCAATATGTACTGTTGGATCAATATGTACTGTGGGATCATATACTTTTTCCTTCGGTACGTATGATCTTCTTCTTTTTCTTTCTTCTTCTTCACCGGATCTATAACACGGTTTTTGATCTGTTTTTGTTGATGATCGTTAGTTTATATGATTTCTCAAATTTTGATTTTCGATTCGATTTTTATGCCCTAGATTTTCATTTTTCAGGTTGCTTTTTCGATTTCAATTTCTCTGGATTTTAGGGGTTTTAATTTCGGTAATTTGTTTGTTTCAATTTCAGGGGTTTCAATTTCGGTGATTTTTTGGTTCACACATGAGTAATGATGGGCAAGAAAGTAATTTAAATTTTTCAAAAAGTTTTTGGACTATAGAATAACTAGTTTATCCTAGTGGACTATAGGGTAACTGGTATGCAAATTTCTGGACCAACCAGCAAATTTTCCATATCTGGGAACTTTGCTGGCTAGTCCAAAATACCAGGACCGAGTTAACCATAAGTCCACCCGGGAAAACCCATTTAACCATAAGTCCAAAAAACTTTTGAAAACTACCAATTATAATTATACCCATCAAGTGTAGTCATCCCACGTCCTCCATCTCCTACACTACTCGCATTCTTAACAGAAATTTGGTTTCATCTACTCCACCCACATTACTCGCCTTTATTACTTCACTAAAACCTTAAAATCTAGGGCAAAATCAAAATAAAAAAACACCTGAAACAAAATCCAAAAACAAAGACCAAAAAACCAAAATCAAAATTTGTAATAACAGGCTTTGATTTCTTTGAGCATTGTACAACTCAAACCTAAGCTACTGTCAGCATTATAGTACTGCATATTTTCCATCTAAAATGGGTACCAAGAGAAAAATCAACGAAAGTATAAAAGAAACAGTGGTTGAAGAATACGATACTCCTCAATCTCCACCACCGAAGAAGAACAAGAAAGATTCTACAGTAGATTCTATACCAACAAAATCAAGAAAGAAGAAGAACAATGAAATTGTTGATTCTCCAACAACATAAAAAAATACGAAACAAACTGTTGTTGATTCTCCAGCAAAATCAAAACAGAAGAAGAACAAAGAAGTTATTGATTCTCAAACAAGATAAAAGAAAACGAAAAAAACTGTTGTTGATTCTCCAGCAAAATCAAAAAAGAAGAAGACAATGAAGTTGTTGATTCTCAACAACATCGGAAAAAAATAAAACACCTGTTGTTGATTCTCCATCTACAAATAAGAAGAAGAAAGCTCTTGTTGTTCGTTTTTCTATCTACATCACAGAAGAAGAAGAAGGGTGTTGTTGTTTCTGGCAAAAAAGGTATTGATTCTAATCATCGGTGCATATCAATATATAACATACTTTGTTCATGTTATAGGAGTTAGATATAGCATACAACATGGGTACATATATATATATATATATATTTTATGTTATAGCACATAGATCTAGCATGCAACATAGGGTAAATATTGATATGTACTTGGTTTTTAGTATATACTGATCAGTACATATCAGTATATACTTATTTTCATGTTATAACATCTAGATATTGATTGCAGGATAAGTATATATTGATATGTACTTTGTTCTAGATGTTGAATTGATCAGTATATATCAATATATACTTTGTTCATGCTATAGATATAAAGCACATATATAGATGTATACTGTTCTATACTATAGAATCTAGATCTTGCATACAGGATAAGTATATATTGATATGTATTTTGTTCTAATCTCGAATTGGATCAGTACATATTAATGTATACTTTGTTCATGATATAGCAGATACATATCAACATATCAAAAATATATACTTTGTTCTATATTATAGTACATATTGATATATTGTAGGGATATTGACAGTGTGTTCATTATGAAGGTGGTGTGAGAAAACCACAAAGAAGAAAAAAGCACCTGCACCTGCACCTGCTAGGAAGATGTACATAAGTGGTTTGATGGGGATTTTATCACTTGTTAAAGCAATCAAGGAAGAAAAGCTTGAGTTGAGTGAAACTCAGCTGCGGATAATTAGTGAGCAATCATATGGGAGCCTTTTTCTGATGTTCTGGTACATAAATTCTGGGTGCAGATCATTGGATGAAGAATGAAACTGATGTGACCAATCTTATAAAGTGTTATAAGAGAAGTAAAATTGCGGATGAGCTCACATTTGAGTTCAAAAGGCATGGAGTTTCACATATTCTGACATCCACTCCTGAAGAAGTAGGTGTTATCTTTGGAATGCCAAGAGCAGGAAAAAGACAACATGAAGATATAATGATGACATCAAGGGGTGGATATAGAAACAGTGCTTTCTTCCAGAGGTTCTTTGCTGATGTACAAAAGACTAAAAAGGTAAATAGAGTGAGGATACAGGAAAAAGTATTGAAACTTCTAAGAAAAAAACTAGCAACTAAGAAGAAAGTTGAAGAATCTGAAGAAAAGCAAAGTGATGAAGAAGCTGAAGAAATTGGGAGTGATGAAGAAAATGAAGAAGAAGAAAGTGAAGAAGATATTGAAGAAGGGATTGAGGAAAAAAAGTAAAGAAGTGAGAGATGCTGAAGACCTTGTAAGGCTTATATGCCTGTTCATGTGTATCACTTTGTTTTTCACAACAAAAGATGCACCTAACTTGACTGAAAAGTACATTGGTCTTGTGGAGGATCTCTAGGCTGCAAAGAATGTGTCATGGCCAGATTTGATCCATTCTTACCTAGAAAAGTCACTAAATGACAATGTAAACGCAGTCGAGAATACTACAGGGTGTCTGAACTATTTGTTGGTAAGAATACCTCTAAAAATATTTTTAGTAGTTTGTTCAATGAAAATCATGATTTACTTTTAAATTTGTTTTGGTGATTTTTTTTTCCAAAACAGATTTGGTATGCAGGGGCATACATATTTGCTGGAACCGGAGGAAATAAAGACGATTCCAGAAAAAATGTTTGTTCTGAGAGCTGTCAAATGGAATCTGTCAAAGTTATGTGCTGAACTCTAAAAAGACATTGATACAACTGAATATGAGGTAAGAAAAATATGTACTTATTTACTACATTTATGATGTTGTGTTATCTTACAGTATATAATGATATGTATTGAATGTATGATGTTTGTTATCTTACAATATATATTGATATGTACCTCATGAAAAAGCTTTTTTTTATAGTACATATTTCTGAGTACATATTTTGTTGTTTTGGTAAAGTTCAATGAAAATTTCAAGGTTCAATACATCAATCAAGAAAAGTAAATTCTGAATAGAATCTCAAGAAGAGTTGCAGAAGATAAGAGTGAAGATGAAAAGGAAGAAGATAAAGAAGAAACTGCAAGGAAGGAAGTGGAGGAAGATAACTGGAAAGGAAGATATGAAGATTTTAGAAAGAAAATCTTTGAAAAATGGGGTGAAGCGAACACCATGCAGCATGAGGATGGACCGCTTGATGCGTCAAAGCTTCTGCAAATGTTGAATGACATATACATGAAAGATTCTCCCATGCATCCTGAAAATGAAGAAGAGTTTCGAGACTCAATTGATGGGAGTCCCACTCATTTAGGTACTGACCCAACAGGAGAATTCCCATCTCCTACTACTCCAACAGATCCTCTTTGTGAAAATGTAACAGAAGGTGAAGTAGTTTTGGGAGAAGAAGTGCCAACTGTTCAGATTCCAACATAAGATGAACAAAATGATGTGAATGACACCACCGTCAAAAGGGTACCATTTAATATTGCATTGTAAACACCACCTTCAGTGCACAAGTTTTGTGGTGTTGATGTTAATGTTATTAAAACATGGGCTAAATCTGACCTGGAGAAAGAGGTCAAAGAGATGCAGGAGAAAAGTAACTCACATGTAAGTAATGCTGGCTAGTTTCACTCTTTATTACAAATGTGTTTATCAATATAACTGTAAATATCAATATGTACTGGATTACAAATGTGTTTTATTATTGTCATATAACTGTAAATATCAATTTGCACTTGATTACAAATGTGTTTTATTATTGTAATATAACATATCAGTATGTATTTAACTATCATGAATAAAACTCTATGATTACAGGATGATCTAGCTAGACTTCAACAAGAAGCAATGAAGAAGGTGGTTGAAGATATAGACCAGAGTCTTGAAATGATTAAAGGGAAGTCGCAGAACCCAGATGAACAAGACGTTGAAACCCTAGTCGACAGCTTCGTCGACATGAAAATCCCTTTGTTTACTAAGATGGCTAAGATGGAAGACATCGAAAAGTTCACATTTGAAGAATTTTTGGACTTAGCCATTTCCAGCAGGGAAGTTAATGATGAAGAATATGCATCTCTTATCCAAGACAATGGTAGGGTTTCAAGCCATACTCTGTTTGGGATTGACATTCGAAAACATTTTGATAATTTATTTGGAAATGATTTACGACGTGTAGAAGTTCGACAAGCTACAGCTGAGCCAAACCAAATTACACCAGAGAAGAATGCGATTCAAGTAACACCTGAGCAGGAAAGTGACCAAGAGGTATATCTTCTACTTGTGGTAATTTACTTTTATTTTCATTGTTTGAAAAAATATGATTCAAATATAGTACTGAAAATCTGGATTCAAAAATGCAGGAACATGAAGTTACAACAACCCAAACGTCAAGCGACGTGCCACTACCAACCAAACTTGCCAAGATGACTGCTTCCAAAGCGAAAGAAAAACCAAAGGTTCTTGCAAAGAAGTCAGTAAAAACTAGAGAAGAAGTTAGCAGGCGGGTAACTTGTGCAAATCCTGGAAAGAAGACAAATCCATTATTTGATAGTGGAAGTATGTTTTCTGAAAAGAAGAAGCCAAAAACTGAGAAACGAAAAAAGACGATAAAGAAAGGAAAAGACAACAAAGCTCGGAAAGCTCAGAAACCAAGAATGAAGTTCATGGATCTTCACAAGTCACCACTCTATGAGAATATGACAGATGAACAAATAGAGATTCTACTTCCATACTTTGAGAAAGGAAAGAGAATGTAAGTACTTTCTACCCTTCATTTTAATTTTAAATCAAGTAAGTTTTGCAGTACATATCAAAAAAACTTACTTCAATATGTGTTTTTGTTATAAATGTGCAGCTCGGTTGCTTAGAGAGTAGAGAATGAAGGTGGTATTTACGTCAGCGGGGCTACAATGGAAGATTTGATCTTCAACAGAGCATTAGACTAAGATCTTATCAACTATGCTCAATATAAGCTTCAACTGGCGTCTGAAGACGACCAAGCAAATGCTGAGGAAGAAAGAAAATACTTTAAGGTGTTGCACTTGGATCCAGCTACTTGGGTATGTGTTGTTTTCTTCTTTTATACTTTTGAACATTGGTTATGAAAAAAGTATATATTGATATATACTTTTGTGAAATAACCTAATAAACGTTTCCAATTTCCAGTATCATGTCGACAAGCCAAACACTTTAAAGGGAGCAGAAGTGACTGTTGTCATTATGCCAATCTTGAAAATGAGCAATGACATAGAGAAGATCCTTGTACCAATGTGACATGGAAACAAGCATTGGACCCTGCTAGAGTTTGAGTTTGAAACATAGAAATTTATCCATTACAACTCATCTGTGGCATTCAGGGATCATTGCTATGAGAATGCCAAGAAAATGTCTGAGTACCTGTTCAACCCAATCAATCAGTTCTTGGATGAGCATAAAAGAAAGATGGTGAGCACCGTAAGGTTGACTGACTATGGATGTCCACAACAAGGAATCTGTCCAGACTTCCTTCTGTATGTCATGCACTTTATAAAGAGGAGATCAAAGATTGATCGTGATGGAAAAAGTTTGGGAGATGACGAACAATTGATGAAGAAGATTCAGATGAAAAGAATTAAGTTAGCATGCAGGTTGTTGACATCCACTCATCTTGAAATCAGTTGGGAACCCTCCCTATGAAATTACATGTTTAACTGCAGAGTAATTCAGATATGTTTGTAGATCTTGGTATGAGGAGATAAGTTGGTTCATTTTGGTTTTTGTTTGGCAGGGTTTTGTGGATAGTCCTTCTACGCAGTATGTACTTCAGTAACTTTCTTATTGTGTTTACTTATTGAACTTGGTTTCTACCTATTCAACTTGGTTTTTAGTTATTATATATATATATGTGATGATCTTTATTAGCATTGTTAGGTTTCTATTTAATTTTAGAGTTATATAGAAAGGAAGAACATATTGATACGTGCTTTGTTCTGAAACTCTAAACCAATAGATTCATAATCTAAAATAAGTACATATTGACATGTACTATGAAGTACATATTGATATAAATTTAAAAAATTACTTTGTTTATGTACATTTTTTTGTGTTTTTATAACAACTACAAGATTACTAAAATAAAAGAAAAATGTATTGTGAATAAAAAATCACTAATTGTTCATACATCTTATAAGATGGAGCAAAATATAAGATTTATATCAACAAATTCACATTCTGTCATTAAGAACATAATTCAGTTGGCACACAAAAAAGATCTGAAAAAAGAAACCTAAAAAAATACGACAAGTATCTTCTAAAAGAATTTAAATCCAAAATGTACTAAAAAAAACTGTAATGAAATTAATTCTCATCTGTATATTGGTACTGACGGATAACATTTCATGTAGCCTTGTTGTGATAAGCTTTCAATTTACAATTTGAACATGTAACAAGATTTTTTCTCCTCTCCCATGCACTTTTGATGCGATTTTTTTTCTTCTTCCTGGAGGAGCCCTAACTACTATTGGTGGCTGAATAGTATCTTCTGCGGTATACTCATCAGGCCTGTGGTATATTGAAAAATAAATAAACAAGAAAAAATTAATATACTTGTGCAGTTTTTGTTGATGTGTGTTACACTAAATATCAATATGTACTATGCTAGTTCTAGTTTATGGTTTATATGTACTGCTTAAAACCATTCTCATGTATGATACTACCATAAAAAAAAATCAATATGTACTGCTTAAAAACTTACCTGTCGTGATTAGGAACAAGTCTAATAGCGATTGAATATAGCTGATAATAACAGCTAACTTTGAAGTATTCGTCGATATAATCAAGGAACTTTCCCCCAGATGCAGTAATAGCCGCAGTAGCATGCGAGCATGGAAAACCATACACGCGCCATCTTTGGCAAGTACAACTCTTTTGCTGTAGATCTACCATATGAGACCTGCAAACAAGAAACCAAGCATATTATTTACGCAATATATATTGATATTTTCAGTACACAAACAAAAATGAATATAATCTGCACAATACATATTTGATATTTTCCCTAAAAACTAGTTTAGTGGATATCTCAGTTCAAAAGAGTATGTTACCTAAAAAACTAACATTGGGGAATGAACTTCAAAGACATGAGCATATGACTGACTAACTTTCCAAGGACGACCAATTTTAATGTGTAGTTCAAGCAAGGCTTGATACACAGGGGTTAAGAGTTCTGGATCCATCAAAAGACTTTCTTCACGTCGTTCAGACATCAACTCCATTACCCGTAGCCTACACGACAAATAAAATTAAAAAACAACAAACATATTATACATATAGTACATATATACTTGTAGTGTTACAAGAAACTTATAAAAACTTGATTGTGTCAGAGAGAGCACAAGGAGGTAACTTCTTCTCGCGGCGAATCTAGTTATTAAAAGACTCGGCAATGCTTGAAGAAGTCTGACCATACCTACAGCCTGGGAAGTATGCACTAGACCACGTTTCCCTAGGAATGTTACGGCAGTATTGAGCAACCCAAGGCCTTCCTAGATAAAATATTTCTTGCAGACCTTCTTCATATCTTGCTGGAGAAAGCGCATATGTTGCTTTTTGGAAACAGTCCATCACTTTTTTATATTTTTCATCAGCCTTACTGATGGGTAAGTTCTTTTTCAAGTGGAAAAAACAATAGCTATGATAAGAATCATGGAAAACTTCAGGAATTGCATTCAACAAACCTTCACCTCGGTCAGTCAAAAAAGTGATGGGACGATGGTCCATAAATTTTTTAAGATTGTCCATAAACCAATGCCAATTATCATTATCTTCGCCAAGAACTAAGGCATATGCAAAAGGATAAAAACATGGAAAACAAATATAAAAGACCATATCAATATGTATTTCATGTTTGCACCTTCAAATTATGTTATACCTACAGTGTATATCAATATGTACTTTATGTATGATGTGTATGATCCTAAAGTACATAAAAAACAGTTACATATCAAAATATATACCATATAAAAAAGTTACCTTGATTACCGTTAAGACATGTCGCAGCCATTAGACCTCCTTTAAACCTCCCCATAAGAAATATCGCATCACAAAAGATCATTGGACGACAAAGTTTATAACCCTCTCTACAAGCTCCAAAGAAAATAAAAAGTATGTGGAATCTCTTTGTTGCGTCGTTGAAATCAAAATCAATATAAGACCCTGGGTTGGTTTCCCGAACAACAGTGACCCACCAAGCAAAATCAGTGTATGACTTTACATCGTCACCAAAAATCATTTCATGCGATAACTCTAATGCATGATATGAGTGGTGATACTTGATGTTGATCCCTCCACCAACTTTAATATAATCCATAATCTCTTGCGGCTTTATGAGAGGGTTGTGCTTGACACGCTCATGAACTAAATAATTTACAAGCTTCCTCGAAACAGTTGGACTCTTCAACCTATAACCAGCACCACAAGTGTGCCTACCCACGTAATACTTTATCTTAAACACACCCAAAGACCCATTCATGGCAACCGCGTGAAGCATCCAAGAGCAACAATCATTGCTGCATCTCACTGCGAATCTCTTAAGGTCATTCTTCAATTTGTTAACCTTATATCCAGTCCTCAAACAATATTTCTCACATGCTAACCGAACAACTTCAACACCACCATGGAAGAGATGGTCTTTATCTTCAAAAAGATTCTCCCAACCATCAGAAAAAAGAACACTTGCAACCTCTTTAGAATCTTTCAAATAATTGTTCCTAGCACTCAAAACCAACTCAGCGCTGTTGTCAAGATCATCACTTCTCAAAGAACTAGATGGACCAGATAACACAACATCAACATGCAACTCAAAGAAATTTGAATTCTTCGTAAAATGTAATGCAGCAAGCCCTTCAAGAGATACATCAGCAAGGACAGGGACTTTCACTCCATTTTCAACATAATTAACAACAATAGTTGATGTAGTCAACCATCTCCACGCATTACAAATAGTAAACTTCAAATCTTCCAAAGTCGAAGATAATGTAACCAAATATGCAATGTGGTGTTGCTTGTGGTATACATGAGAGTAGCAAAAGCTATTTGGATTAGAACCAACACCTGACATATTGAACCTGAAGAAATGTGATCCAAATAAAATAACACAAACACAAAAATCAAAACATATATTTTAAGATGATAGGAATACTAAATCTACAGTACAACATAATATGTATTATTTTAGAAGTATCACACATATTATAGGTTCACACATAACAGACAAACAATGCAAACAAATATGTACTGATTCAAAAATGGTATACTATAAAAAACAGTATATATCGAAAAGTTTAGAAAAACAGTACGTATTAATATGTACTGAAGAATCATTCAAAACATCCAGAAAAAAAAACAAAAATCATGATTTCCTGAAAAAATAAACGAAAACCAAATAAAACCTACTATCAAACAACATGTAAAAAAACTGAATACGACGATCCAATGAACAAAATAGAACGATTACAAAAATCAGTTTCAAAGATCAAAAGAAAAACTAAAACACGAACAAAAACAAGATCGATCATGAAATTCAACAAAATGTACATCATAGAAATCGTAATCATCGGGATTTCAGTGTAAGAAAACAAACAAAAACATGAAATCAAGTTGATTATCATGATTTCAGTTGAGAAAAACAAAAACAGAACAAAGCATAAACAACAATTATAAAAGCAGAGAAGAAGATTAAAGAAAAATACCTGGAGATTTGAAATCGAAACCCTAAAAATGAAAATCACCAACTGAAGCAGAGAGAGAGGAAATAGGATCTGTGAGTTGCAGATTTTTTTTTGGAAGATTTGATTTTCGCTAGATTTATACGTTCGAACAAGAAAGGGGCATATATGGAATATTGAAAATATAATTTTCATTACATTCACGTGAGATGGACGAGCGATTCACAAAATCAGTCCAAAAAATTATTTTTGGACTAGGGGTTAAACCCGGTTTGATGGATGGATTAGAAGGTAAACGGGTCTTGTATCTAGGATTATGTAGTAATTCCTAGTTTTAAAAAAATGGTGGGTTCCGACTAAATACCATGGGAATCAACAAATAAATATTATGTAAGAGGCATTTTTTATCTTGTTTTTACACACGGTTTGTTTATCTGTTTTTTTAAACATGCCCGTTAACCATTGTGGCGAATGGAATTTGTCCATCCACGTGATGATTAAACAGTGTTCTATGGACTTGCTCTAACTTGCAGTTTCAGCCACGATGATGTAATCTTTGATTGATATATGTGAACATTTATAGTCGTCAAGAGTAACATATAACCAAGACGACTCCAATAATCTTCGAATTAAGTATACAAAATTAATGTGGAAAACGTATTATGTTAGAAGATTGTGTTGTTGTGACACAAGTTATAGCTAGGGTGGCACATAGTATGGTTCGACTCGGTTTGTGACTGAGCGTCTGAGCCAGAACTAAAACCATGGGTTCAGTTTTGTTGATTTGAAAACCAATATTACCATTAAGCAAATTCAAATCGAACTGATTCGACTGGGTTCAGAATCGACCGGATTTGGCATACCAGCGATAATAGTGCATCTCATTTTTTCTATTTATAAAAACTGATGAGTTGCTGGTGTTATTCAACCACAAAGTCAATCTACGAATAATCACAATTTATAAAGGGGGATACCACTATTAGCGGGGATGATACCATTTAATTAATCTGACGGTCAGAATCGTACAAGATCTATTTGTTCTATATAGAATGGTATCACCCCGCTAGTAATGATATTCCCTTTATAAATCATGCACTATAATTTATAAAAGTACAAAAATTACAAAGACAAGAATTACTTTTACATCAAAATCGCTTATGGAAACTGCAACTAAAGTAATTTCAAAAGGGCTACTTAATTCACAACAACTACAAAATAGCTTCAAAGACAATACTGCAGTAGCAACAACAACTATAGTACACAAAATTTTCCACTGCCAACGATGATCCTTACAATACATATGAATGGAAAGAACAAGCAATGAATCGGGAAAAAAAGTCTCAAAAGCAACTGATGATCAATGGAGATAAAGAGCTTGAAGAAGATCATAGCAATCTAGTAAAGAAACGAGTACAATAAGAACCACCGTTGAACAAATAAGGAAATAAGATATGCAAAATTGACTTCCTTCTTGCATCCTTCAAGAAGAAATCATGAGATTAATGATAGTTGTGGCAAGATAATGAACCATCATCAGTCAGTTCTAATTGTGAAGCGTTGTTTACGGTTTAGAGATTCGGTAGGCCTAGTCGTGGTGGGGGTGGTTCTAGAAGAGTAAGAGAAGAAGAAAGAAATTAAAATGAAATGTTGCTGCTTATTCTAGTGGGAAAATAAAGATAATAAGAATTATAAACCTAAAATACACGACTATGATAATAAATAATACATCAATGTTTTAAATCATATATGCTTCGGTTTCGGTACAATTCAAACCGGGTTTTGGGTAATCACTGAACCGGAACCGAAGAATGTCAGTTTTCTAAAACTGATACCTAACTATACGTTAGGCCAAATCCTATGTACCCTCTCAAATGGGTTAGTTTATCTAGCCAGGTGAATGGACAAACATGGTGCGCGAAATACTCTGGGCGATGAAAACTATATCGAGCCCATTGCCCACGATCGACTCCATATCACCTATAAATAACCAACCTCTCCTCCATAATTTTACCTCACCAAAATCATCTAGAGTAAAAAAACTTCTGCCACAATGAATTTGTTAAGAAATAAAAGAAACAGAAAAGGTCAATCAAGAGGCGGCCCAAGTAGTGGACTGGACTGGAATCAAGATAGAGATGAGGGGTTCCAAGAGTTAAGACATCTTGCGGACACTGGTGTAGCGGAAGGTCATATATCAGGCCATCAAGAGAGAAGTGGGTATACTAAGCTAAGAGGTGGGTTAACTGAATTTAGTACCGTGTATGGGTGTCTCCCTGAGGCATTTAAAGAAAGAGTCAGCAGATAACCGTGGTATCGTTTATATTTGTTCGATCCTAAGAACCATAGGAAAGTTGTTGTTCAAGTAATATTACAACGTTGGTGGAAGACTACAAATACGTTTTATTTTAAGGATTTCAAATGCGGTAAGTTAGTTTGTTCTCTAATAAGGATGGTATGATATAACCCAGAAGACAAAGCGGAAAGTTTTTCTAATATTTGTTTCTTTCCCGTAACAATAGTAGTTATATATAGATACTCTATGTTAGCCTCATTTGTTTTCTCAATATGGTACCATTAAGACGAATATCTTTAAAACTCACCAAGTTTCTTTTAGACCTTGATGAAAATAAGACGTTATGAATATGGATTTTTGTACCATTAAGTAACATTAATAAATCTTTTCCACAATCCTCAATAAGATTAGAGGTCCCTGATATTGTACTAACAATAGCCGTAGCTAAATTTAAATGGGAAAAAATCGTTTGTAATGTATGTGTTGAGGCACTATCCACAAGAATGTAACTTCACTGTTTATTGTAGACTTGCCATTAGAAAAACTCATATTCCTTTAAAAAAAGAAAGATAGAAATATAAGTTAAGAGAATAATATTCTAAAAACAAAATCAAATTTCGTTACTAAAGAAAATCTCAACAAACTGGTTGAATTGAAAAATACTTGATAAGCAACCATCTAAATAAAGAAACAACTACCTAAAACAAGAAAAATATTATCACTTATTGAAATAATCCTACTAAATCTAATGAAAACTAATTAAAAATCAAAGAAACTCAGACATCTTTGACAAAAGAATCAACATTCTTCAAACTCATTGCAATTTATCAGGCTTGAAATCATTAAGATCAAGATAGGCATTATCCATTGGTACTTCATACTAGGTAAAGTTGGTTTTAACGTTATTTCCTTTTACTTTAATGGAATCCTTGTAAAGATCAACAAGGTTCTTAGGCATGTGACATAATTTTCCCAATGCCCGCTGACGAACCATATCGATGACATACTGATTCATTGTGCTTTTCCGAATAGCTTTCAGAGCTTTTGTCTTTCGTTTTTGCGAATATATTCTTTTTCTTCCCCTTCCGATGATAAAAATATGACCAACCTGCTTCTTGTTATTGAAGTGTTTAGGACCTAACCAACGTTCATGCCTTTTCCCACGACTTTCAGAAACAATATCATTCAATTCAAGAGCAGGTGCTGAGCCTGTAAGATGATTTTTATGATTCTTTAAACAACAATCCGTTGTTTTGTTCATCAACCAATATGCAAAAGATAAGCTCAGAATACTTTGTGAAGTTTCTCTCTCGATACTGCTGTTGAAGTAATATATTTGATGCATGAAAAGTGGAATAAGTTTTTTCCAGAAGGTCAGAATCCTTCACAGTTTCTCTTTATTACTTTGTACGAGAAACAATTTGAAAAAATGCCGAATTGTATGCACTTACACTCTTAAAGTCTTGTAGACGAAGGTGCATCCACTGATACCTTGCACGAAGGAGGATCACAGTTTTATGATGATCGAAGCAATCTTTTAGCTCTGACCGTGTGCAGGTCTTTCACCGTAATATACTGGGACTTCAACGCCTCGTCAAGGTGATGGCGAAGAAATATCAATGCCTTGGAGCGATCCTCAGGGGGATTCATTATTGTTAAGGACAATTATGTTTCCCAAAGATTTGGCACTAAGGTGCACTTCAGCATCCACAATTCAGGTCAAATAGTTCTTCCTAGTTATGTCGAGAGCCATAAAGTCCAACTTAGAAAAATTTGACATTGTATGAGATTTAAAATAAATAAATCTTAAACATGGAATAATAACCAATAAAAAAAACAAAGATATATATTAATATAGCCCTCAAAGTTGTTTATATAAATTAATCGGGACTAAATAAAAGAAACACTTACTATACTATGACTTAAATATATACAAAAAAAATATTGGAATTTTTAATAAAATAATTATTATATGGGGTGTATTTAGTGTTTACAGGATTTAATATATAAATAGTTCAATAAAATATAAATTATATCTTATAACAATTTGTTTTAGGTGATTATGAAAGTGAGAGATAGTGCTGATAAAAGGATCAGAACTTTAATCTTTTATGTGTACAAACAATAATACATATTGTTTACGAAAGAAATTAATTATTAAAGTCAACACTATATATATCAATAGAAATATTCACACTGTTACTGTTTTAATTATATTAAATTGTTAAAAGAACACTTTTTTTTACTAGTTTAAAATGGAAGTTCCGTAACTGTCAGGACGGATCATAGATACGGGTTAAACCATCCATTTTAACGGTCGTAGATAAGGTCGCTGTTTAAGCGTCTTTTTTGTGTACGACCGCATACGGGGGGTCGTGGAATGACTTCATTATACAACCGCTTTTAACGGTCAAGAAATGAAGATCGATTTAAACGGTCGTAGATATAATTCTATTTTAAAAAAATAGATTCAGACTTGGCTGAAATGCTGGAGAGTCTAAAATAATTAATCTGAATGAACTCAAATGAAAATGAAATTAAAATCAAATGAAACTGAAAATTAAACTCAAGCTTAAACTCAAAATTAAACATAAATGGATCTGCACTCAAACTCAAATAACCTTTCTATTCGACATTCATTCATTGCATCCATTATGTTAAAAAAATACACAAAAAAGGATTGAAATCCTGAGTTCAGAGAAATATATAATGATCTATCTAATACCTTAAGTTTCAAATCGAAAACTTTGAAACTAAGTTAAAAATGCTCTATCTACATTCCTTTTATAATGTTAACAACAAAAAAACTTCAAATACACCATATGGTTTAGCAGCATACTATCGTAAGACTTCAAACTGGCTCAATTCAAGTGCATGAATCTGCCATAAGTTCATGATCCATGTATATCTTCCTTATACAGTCTCTTAAATAAAACAAGGTGGGAGGTTTTAGATTATACCATTCCCCACACAAAATATAAATGCTTCTAATGTAGCCCAAAATCCTGCAAGCCTGTTTTCCTCCAAGCCTTAAGCTGCAAATAAAAACTAAACCAATTGACACTATCAAAATGAAAAAAAAATATGCATATACTTCACACCATTTCTCTTCCCAAACAAAAAAAAGGTGGATTCAACATCACCAATTACAGCTACAGATACACATATCCACTAAGAATTGAATTCAAAGAAAAAGACATGAAAAAGTAATGAGTGTTCACTAGCAACATTGTGAAAGACACAATGGTTCCCCTATTAACAATACATCAGTGGTTCCCCCTTTTAAAAGATATACCCACTAAAGTATTGTACAAGGCATGAATACTTTCAAGTAGATTGTCTTCAGTATAATGCAATAAACAGTAACATCTTAAGGACAGTAACTAAAGGAGTTTTGAAACCAAACACTCACTTGCTTTAGCTGTGAACCCCGGTTCTGTCAAGTACAACACACCCATGAGCACAACACAGAATTCCTGCGGGACTTATCTGCAAGATTTTAGATAAACTAATCACATTAATGGTGAACTGCGAATGAAAAAATGGTTACAAAGTTTACAAAAAAAATAAATAAAAAGTTTATCTTAGATTCTTTAGAATATGTTTTGGGAACATAATAAAAACCTCATCACCTATCTAAGTTACTTTAGCATCTATTAACCTAGATTACATATAAAGACAAGTGGAACATAACAAATATTAATGATGAGGAATTTGCTAAAGAAGTTTTCAGGATTCAGATGGATTATGGCTACAATAGCAGAAACTAATGGAGCAGTAATACTTAGATTTGTTTTGAGATAAAATTAATTTTATCTCAGATTTACTTGCATTCTTCTTGTTATACAATGAGCTGGTTGAGTTGTTGTAGTTCAATAACTAATTAATGTAGTTGTCCTGCACAGTTTAAATGTAGATAAAGTTCAAGTTGTGCAATTGCAATTAGTTGTACATATGATGTTGACAACAAGACAATGAGATAATGATCGTATTTGCAAAGTTATGACAAGCAATATAAGATAGATATAAGGATAAAGATAAAAAAAAAACAATAGAACTTATCTTCTTGATTTGATGTTCTGAATGATAGCTTTCAAATTAAAAAAAGTGCCATATTATAAGGTGGGAATGTTAATCAGTTTTTGAAAGAACAAAAGGATTCATGTGCTGAGTGCATCACACAATATCCTAAGGAAATATGCACAAAATTAAACCAAGGTAGAAAATTTCTCCAACTTAGAATTACAACAGTTCAAATTGCAAAATTCTACTGCCTATGAGACAATGTATTTTAGAAACCAAATGCTAGAGTGAACATGAAGATATTGCTAAATCAAATAGCAAACGAAAAATATTAAGTCCAGCCGAAATCAAGAAATAATGGGACAACTTTTTCAAACTACTCCAAAATAATTTAGTTCACCATGGGAAGCATGGGCGGCAGATCCAACACTCTGTACAAAGTTTCCATAGAATACATATATATCTCATTACCTTTTCAATACAATTAACACATGTAATCCTATTTTTGGATTTCAAACACCATGGAACCATAAAAGTAATATCTGTGTAATTAACATAACCAAAACCAACAGAATTCAAAACTGGTGTATATAAGATGTCTTCGACACCTCTAGTAATCCTTGAACCATAACCAAAAAAATATAATCACAATCAAATAAAATCCCTAAAAATCAATCTAAGTACAAACTTGAACAAAACAAACAAAACCCAGTCGCGAAATGGGTGGTAAAATGAGGGTTAAAATAGTAATTATTATGAGACCAGTTTTAACGGTCGTTGATGTGGGTTGTTAAAACATAATTTTCCATTAGTGTTTCCAAAGTTTATACAGAGTCAGCCAACAGACTAAACCCAATAACTTTTTCAATTGGTTTGAAAATAACAAGGTATATTGTTGATGGTGTGAAAAAAAATCCATCAATCCTTGTGTGTATAATAATACTTCTACACAAAAGTAAATAAAAATAACAAACCCTTTTTTACTTTCAAAATAATGAAAGTGTAGGTTATTAGACGGATTTAATGATATCTCTTTTTACAACTCATTGATATCAAATAGATAAAAATAAATAAATTGTGATATACATATTACCTATTTGATTAGATATATGTATATCAATACTATACGGGAAAAAAAACCATTTTCTCTCTGTTTGATTATCGATTTGGTTACAATAACCGGACCAATAAAACTAGAAATATTCTTTAGTGTAAATTAAATACAAAAAAAAAGAAAAAAAAAAGAAAAGAAAAAAGCTCATGCAAAATAACAACAACTAGGGTTTATAAGAAGAAAAAAAATTACTGGTCAGTTGGTAGAACTACGTATTGATGACATGTTATAAAAGATAAAGAAATATAAGAGTAGAGAGAAAAGAAGAACATAATTCTTATTTGATGTCACATTACAAAGGAAATGCTCTCTATTTATAGGGAGAAATAAAATGAGCATTTATAATGGAATTAAGGGGCATGCATCCAAAACTACTAGTGGTGGTGGTTACAAAGTAGTGGAGGAAGTGAAGAGGTGAAGAGGAGATGAAAAGATGATGGTGTAAGTGTGATGTAAATCCACCAAATATTTATTTCATAACATGTTAGAGTTGTTTTAAATAATTTTCTATAACAATTTTCCATGGTCATTATATTCATACGTAATACGGATGATAATTAACTTCATGTGCCCTTATACTCCGATTGTTTTAAATTATTTAACCAATTTTATATGAAATTCTTCTTTTTGTCTCAAGATGATTTATAACACATTTTACGTCTTGAAGGATAAAACTTTTAAAACACTTTAGCATACATAATAAGACTTCCTCTCTAATCTTAGAAGAGAAACTTAGCTATTCATCACAATTGGAATATACAAAAATAGAAAGTAATCCATTGTAATAATTAAATGACTTACAACAAGATATATGAAGTAAAGTCGTGCTTCAATTCTTTATACGATCTACATAACACGCAATAGCAGAGAATAAACTAGGAAATAAACTAAAGCTTTCTAATTCATTTATTATTATTATTTTTAGTAATTAATTAGGTTTGAAATTAAAGATAACAATTATTTAGTTCTAGAGGAACGACTTGTATACGCATACTATCTCATCGACAAACGTGTTTTTACGGTTACAACAATGAAAAGGAATCTTTTGCATAGATTTGTGTGTTTTCTTGTGATCATCTTACCTTGTTTTTGTGAATAACTTCCATGGAAGAACCTCATTGTATTATGGGATGCAAACAACATTAGAGAGAAAAATACCGTCTTTTGTTGCCAATCCTGAGTTGATTGTTGATGGTTTTGCACTTGTTGTGGAAATTATGTAATCCCGAGCATTAATAAGTCAGGAAAAAGTTCACTAAACAACTATTTTTCCGGTTACAAATCACATAAATTGTGAGGTGCATTTTGGGTATGCCATAGTTAATATTGGAACACGATTTCTCATTTTTATTGAAGCTATAATTATTTGGTCGTGGGTTTTTAACCTTGCATTTTTGGGGGCTGATAAGAACTATTTTGGGGATATTTATTTATGCCCATCCAAGCTTAGTTGCTATAGGATGTCTTAATAGTAGTTGAAACCATTTATACCTTTCTCATTAATACAAAACCTAACTAACCTCTTTCTCTTCTCATTTCCTTCTCTACCTCTTCTTCTTCTTCTTCTCCTCTATCGGTTCTTCTATTCCCTTTTATCTTCTCCATTTCTTCTCCTTCTCCATCAAAAGTGGCTCCAAAAATTTATGTTACATGATCAAAGAAGGGAAACGAAAATATGGTGAGCGAAGAACCCGAAATCATTAAAATCGATTCGTCTACAGATTACGACGATTTGACCCTCCATCAATTACAAATTGTTTAAAAAAGGTAAGTTTCATCGTAATTTTATGTTTTTAGTGATTACTTTAAAGAAATCATGAAAAAAAAATAGGGTATTTTGAAACGACGCATAATCGGTAGATATATAGTAGACTTTATCTACCGATTATGCATCGAATTCTTCATTTGTAAAGAACATCATCCATAATCAGTAGATCTACTGTAGTTTTAGCTACCGATTAGGACTTGCAATTTGTTTCTGGATATCTATTTAAAATAATTGGTATATATAAAATAAACTTAGATACCGGTTATGTAATGTATTTTGAAATAAACCAGTTTTAGGGCTAATCTCTAATCGGTAGATAATAAACGATTATTAGTTACCGATTACGGTATCTTTCACCACCAAGTTATATGTAAAAATTAAATTTAAATCGGTTGTTAGTTTTTGTACCTAAACTACCGATAGTATATAATCGGAAGCAAATGAAGAACCCGACCTACCGATTATCCTTAATCGGTGGTTATGTTATATATTTATCTACCGATTAAGTGCTTGAAAAAATAATTGTTTAGCATGTTTGATGTGCTTTTGTTAATTTTATAATAGCTATTGTCTAGTTAGTTATTAATTCATGTTTGGGTATGTTCATTAAGGTATGTGCTTAAAATTTTGATTAAGGGTCATGGCAAAAGTATCAAAGAGTGGAAAAGTGAAGGATACTCCTCCTTCAGAACCTCTTCCCAAATTTCCTCTAAATTTAACTCAAACTGAAATTCTTAAAATTATGCTCAATGATTGGGAATTTATAGAATATGTGGAAGCTCCTGAGAAGCGCATTCAATGGACAGACGACGACTAAGAAGAAGAAGAAGAAAAAAAAAAAAAAAGGAATTGCTTATAAGGATGATTACGATTTTTTTTCCAGAGAACCATTTGGTACGAACATGACTTTCTGTTCAAAGTTACACATGAGGAGGCAGCACAAAAGACTAAGGAGGCGGAGGAGGTAGCACAAAAGGATGATGGAAACAAGAAGTTGTTAGATGATGAGGCTAGGAAGAAGATAAGATTTAAAACTTATGTTATGAGGCCAAAGCCGAAGCCTGAGGAATTGTAAGAAAAGGATGATAAGGCTAGCAAGAAGAGAAGATTCAAAACTGGTGTTAGGAAGCCGAAAGTATCAAGCAGTGGAAGAATTGGTATTAACTATGAATGTTTATGAATGTCTACTTTGTTTTATATTTCTTTGTTGGTAGTTTTTTATGTTATTTTGAACAATATTATGTGCTAAGGGGATGAACCGTTTTTTTTTTCTTTAAGGTTAGACTATATTATGTTAACTTTTTAAAGTTTATTTCATTTTAGCTCACTTGTATTCAGTTCACCTCAATTGCTAGTATAATTTAGAAAAGTATCAAGGTAGCCCACTTTAATCGATAGTTACTGGTTGTCACTTTCAACCGATTGTGTGACAATCGGTAGAAAACTATCACTAGAAATTTCAATTTGAACCACACACTTATCAGGATTCTGAGCCTTAAATGATTAGAAAATGTTTTGGGGCTACTATGATAATCGGTAGATAAATAATTCACCTAAGCTACCGATGATGGGAATTTTACCTCAAATATCTTGTCAAAGTTTGGTTATAATCGGAAGTAAGTCAACATCATTATACCGATTGAGGGAAATTTACAAAAAAAATTCAGATTTTGGTTTAGTTGTAATCGGATATTAATATCGGACTTTATCTACCGATTATTTCAACAACAATAATTTCAATTGGACCCTTGGGCAAGTTTGTTAAACGATCTCAATGCTCCATGTTAGACTCATATTGATTCTCTACCTCTTCTCCTTATTCTCCTCTACAATAAATTTAAAGACATAAAGTAGATCATAACATTACATTTGATTAGTTTTGACGCCTAATTGACGAATAGTCGTCATCGAAATACTCGTGCTCGAAAAACTTATCATTTTCTTTCAATACATTATTGCATGCAAAATGCGTGAAATTCCTGGAATACATATGCTTATATTCTTTAAGAGCATGAGGAGTCTGAAAAAAGAAAGAAATGAATAATAAGTTAGTATTATATTGATTGCATAATTGATTTGACTAACATCCAATTTAGATATACTTACATATCCATTGATGTCGAGCTCAAGGAAATTAAACTTGGCATTGTACAAATCAGTTCTAAAACAATCACAGTGATCATAAAGTTGTTCGAATCTATCCCTGATCACGTTTCATGTTCTCCCACTTCCATTCCCGTCTAAACCCACAAAAACTTGGAAAACCCGGTTCCAAAAAGCTTCCACGGTTTGAGAAGAGTTAATTTTTAGATGTGAATCATGCTTCGTAGTAATCAACCACGCCCGAACAGCTGCAACATCTTCCTTGGTGGACCAACTAGTAGCCATGTTTGAGAAGTGTGAGGATTTTTGAGAAGATGAAGAAAAATAAGTTAGTTTAAGAGGTGTGAGGATTTTTGTTGAAAGAAAAGTTCCTTTTATACACAATAAACACCCAAAGGCTAGTGTAACGACTAAATTTTTTAAAATCTATTCGTACATTGTTCAAACGGCTCTTTTTTCCTGCCAAATAGAGTACAAAAATGTGAATTTGAAAATTTACGTTTGTGAATTTTGGGGCTGCTATGACAATCGGTAGGTAAATAATTCACCTAAACTTCCGATTATGGGAATTTTACCTCAAATATCTTGTTAAAGTGGTTATAATCGGAAGTAAGTCAACATCAATATCTACCGATTCTGGGAAAATTTCAAATATTTTGTCAGAGTATATTATTATTGGACTTTAACTACCGATTCTGGGTATTTTACTTACTTTTGTCATAATGGCTATAATTGGTAGATAAATCATATATAAATACCACCGATTATACCTGGTTCATTTTACTCAATCTTCTGGGTGAAATTCAATTATAATCGGTAGATAATATTAACCCTTGGCTACCGATTATAACTCCAACAATACAACTCAAGAATAATCGGTAACTAATGTAAACCCGTGACCACTGATTCTTTCAACAACAATACAAATCAACCATAATCAGTTATTAATTTAAACCCGTGACTACCGATTATCTCAACAACAATACAAATCAATATTAATCTATAGATAATGTAAATACTCACTACAAAAAAAATGGGTTTAAACGACTACTCGTTTTAAGTCGCTTAAAGCCCCTTTTAAGTCGCTATAACCGTTATAGCGACTAAATGTGGCACTCGCTCCGTTGGTTGCCCAAAGCCATGTATGTCAAAGCCTTGAGCGACCATGCAATCGCTCTAGTAATAAACCAACTAACCTAAAGCGACTACTTATCTCATTGCTTAACATTTATACCAACTAACATGGAGCAAGTAAAATTGTGATCGCTTAACATCTAGACCAACCAATATAGCAAGTAAAATATCAATCACTTCAGATATACCAATCATTCTAAAGCAAGTAAACTACTTAGTTGATAGATACATGGAGCAACTCTTTCTGAAATTGCTTGGTTAAAGTTTTAAGCGATCAAATGATTTTGCTCGCTAAAAGTGATTTCTGATTTTGATTGGCCTGAAGTTGGTTGCTCAAGCTTTTGAGGTACAAAATTTTTAACTCTCTAGAAGCAACTTGTGACTTAGGAGCTATTAAACTACCTAGTTGCTAGATACATGGAACAACTTAGTCTGAAGTTGCTTGGCTAAAGTTTTAAACGATTAAATGATTTTGCTCGCTACAAGTAATTTCTAATTATGATTTGTCTTAAGTTGATTTCTTAAGCTTTTGAGCTATCAAAGTTTTTACTCAAGTTAATTGCTTAAGCTTTTGAGCTTCTAAATTATTTTGGAATTAAGCTTTTGAGATTCTAAATTATTTTGGAATTTAGATTTTAATTGGCATGTTTAAATTTCTAAACTATTAAACTTTTTTGCTCATTAAAAACAAATTATAATTTAGATAATTCCCAAATTTAATTAAAATTAATATCAAAGAAATTATGAACAAAATTAAATTTTATTGTATCACATAATTCAATTTATAACATAAAAAATTACACTTTTTACATAGAAGGAAAAAAAATACTATCTAATCATTTCTTTTTCTCCACCTAGGAGAACAGGAAGCAATACATTAATAGAAAGACCAAATGATATATCAGACCTTTGGACAGATAATAGGTTTTAGCTCAACCTGCAGACCCTTGATCGAAGTCAAGCATAGAAGACTGAACACAACTGGACAGAAGCCCATAGATCTATATTAGCACCATTCAGTCCAAACCTGCAATCATAAGAAATTTAACATAAGTAAACCATGGTCTATGCTAAGCTAAGATATCCGAGAAAAGCTTCTTTACCTGTCCACAATCTGAAAGAGTCTTTATGGCCTGAAATCGCGCAACGCATTGTGTATCATCTAGACTTCTATTTCCAATTTATGCACTTGAACTACCAGATTTGCATGTGTTGTAGCTCTGAAATTCGTTTCAAAAAGAATATCCAATGTTATGAGGCATGTGAAATAGTTCAACAAAGAACAAGACTTACTTGAAAAGAAACTAGAATCTAGAGGTTAAGGGTTTACTTGAACTATGCACGCGTAATTGTAGGATAGTCAATTCCATTTTTTACATTATCTGTAAACCTAAGAACAATTTAAACTCATATTCAACAATAATCTTTGTCACCTATCACATTCTGTTACTATTTATACAACAAATTCAGAAATTTAGAACTCTACATAACTCATTTCAATGATTTAGTTGTTCACATTTCACATAAACATGAAAACCAAAGAAATTGGAGCATACTCAAAAGGATCCAAAACAACAACGAGTGGAACATCAGATTCACCAGCTTCCGACAATATATCATCTGTTGTATGCTCAACCATCTCTCTATCTGCAACCAAAATGGATTTATCATACAACTTGGCCTGCCAAAATCCCCCAAAACAAAAAATGTAACCTGCAAGTTGTAATTGGTATTATACCTGCAAGTTCCCCCGTTCACATAGGTACCCAAATTATCAAACTTAAATAAGTTGTATACTGCCTTAGGAATATGATTTTCCTGCAATCAGATTCTACAAAACCCCAAACTTCTTGGTTGCATTTACTATAGATTCAAATACCTAAATCACTCAAAACAATAACACCATAAAACATTCCAGATATCAAATAAACATTAGATCCAAAACAGAACAATCAAGATTGTAGAAGCAATAAAAACAAACCTCGACAGAATACACAATAGCTACAGCCTTTGAGATTTCGAGTAGAGCTTTAGATGAAACAAAGATGAAAAATAAAACAAAAACAAAATCAAAATCAATAGCGTTTGATATGAAAATAAAATCTAGGGTTTGAGAGATATAAATAGTTATGTCCAAACCTTAGTTCCTCATTGTGAAACTGTAAATTAAATCAACAACACAGAGATTTGTTTTCCTGAAACCCTAACTATGGGGAAATCTTTCTACGCAGTCAAAGAGGTTAAGAACAACATCTCCATTAGCAGCAGCTTCTAAAGTTGAGAGCGAATCCAAACAAAGAGAAATTGTAGAAATTACAGAAGGTGGTTTTTGCGAGAGAGAAACTTTTTGAAGAGAGGGGTAGGATTTTAGAGGTTAGGGTTTTATCTCTTTCTTCTAATTCATTTTCCTTAAAAGTAACCAGGTAGCTTGGTTGCAGAAAGAAAGAGAGATTCAGCGAGTGAGGCAGAGAGATTAGGAAGGAGGCATTGGAAATGAGAAGTGATGAAATAACTTAGGGTTTGGGTGTTTATATATAAGGGTACTAAACATAAATAACAGGAACTTCGTGGTCAATAAGTAAAACAAATAGGTTTAGATTCATTTGACGGTTCAAAATTCACATCTTATGCTCATACGGATCACGAATCTGACGGACCAAATTTAACATCTTTTTTATATACGAGCCACAACCAAAACGCCCAATAAAACGTACGTCTCTCAATATATACAGGTCCAACGACCAAAAGAACATGAACGGTTATTAACTTCATAAAAATAAGTTTATCCTCTTTACCAAACAACACAGTATAATTTCATATATTCTACAAATTTTAATTTTTTATTTAATCGTTTGTGTTTTTATTTTAGTTAAGTTTACTTCTTGCCTCTTCAGCGTAGTTAAGCTAAGAGTGAATTATAACATAAGATACATTCGAGTGTAACAGCAGGCTTTTCTGCATTTAGAATTAGTTATGTCGTTTGGACAAGAGGGACTCTCTTGAATAACCATCATATAGGAGCGAACATAGACTTAGGTCAATCTCACATATAAGTTATTAAGTAATGTATACTTAGATCAATCTCACACATACTTTGTTCAATCTCAAATGATATCCACAAATGATATAATTCAAACAATATAATCAAAGTTTTAGATCCGACGAATATTAACGCAAAACCCAAAAATAGATATTTCGGCTAATCGGAGATGACACGAGGCATACAGTGGTTCACCCGATATAAATTACCCAAAATCATACAGTGAGCCCCTCAAAGCAATAAAAATGATTTACCCAAAATCTAAACATGTTAATACACATATGATAAAACTAAATGAGATCGAAACAATTTAAGTGAAATTCAAGAATAGTGAAAAATAAAGAGCAAAATTGAACGAGACTGACTAATTAAAAGTGAAATTGAGTGAAAAGAGTGAACAAAAATTAAGAAAAAAATTGTGCATTCAACTAAAGTTGAGTTCAAACTCACTAATTAATCTTCGATCTATTTTGAATTTAGTCAATTTTGTTCTTATTAAAAAGGACATTATCATCAAACCTACATATAACATATCCAAAAAATATTTATGGAAATGAATTACGTAAGTATATCCAATTAGATTGAATGATCTTTAGAGTCAGATTGATTTGTACATTCAAGAATAAACTCATGTGAATTTCCAAGGATGTCGAATTAGGTCGAATTTATGGATGCCATTAGATTACTCCATTTATCCCAAATTCAATCGATTTCTCCAGTTTATCGGGAAAATGAGAAATATAAATAGGGTTTGGGTACCGGTGAAGACTTCGACTTAGGGTAAGAGGTTATTATCTAAAGATAATATGACAAACATCGGGTAAGAGGTTTATCTAGTTATCCATCATTTTAAAAGATTATATATCGATCCTAGTTAATTTTATCGCTTACCTATCAATCTTATCAAATAACGCTCGACCTCACTATATTTATCATAAATTTCATGTGTTTATATGGTTACATATCAATTCATCAATCTTATCTAATATCGGTTGACCTCGACCAATTTCTCTCAGACTCAATTTATTTTTGATTTATTATCTAAAAACTCAATTTAATTAAATCCAAATTTATTTAATTTCATCAAAATTACTAGATCATACTCGATATCATTAGATTGTAGTTAGTACGAATAATTATTGATGGTTTGCACAACAAATTCAATCTCAATCAAACTTATTCATTTTTTTATCTATCTAACAAATCTAACGATACGAAACTATGATTTCATCAATCTCACTAAAATTCACTTAATTTTTTATCGAACCGACTTGAATACACTCAATTTTGATCGATCTTACTCAAATTATATCAATTTTTCATCAATTTCACTCGATTTCACTTAGATTTATTGAATTTTATTCAATCTCAATCAATTTTATTCATTTTATTATCTATCTAACGATACGAAACTATGATTTCATCAATCTCATTAAAATTTACTCAATTTTTTATCGAACCGACTTGAATACACTCAATTTTGATCGATCTTACTCAAATTATATCAATTTTCATCAATTTCACTCGATTTCACTTAGATTTATTGAATTTTATTCAATCTCAATCAATATTATTCATTTTTTTATCGATCTAACAAATCTGACGATATCAAATTATGATTTCATCAATCTCACTAAAACTCACTTAATTTTTTATCGAATCAACTTGAATACACTCAATTGAGTCAAAATCTTAGTCGAAACCCTAAATGTACTTATGTTAGTCATATTCAACTTAATGACCTAGTACATTGATCTAAGTTTATATTCCTCAACCTTTTTAGTTAATATCACCTAAGTTTATATTCCTCAACTCTTATCCGAAGAAGTTAGAGTTTTTCTTTTGGTATCCTAAATTTTTTCATGCTTTAGTTTCATAATTTAGGACCGACCCCTGAGTCGGAATCTTCATCGGTGCCCTAAACTTATTGATGTTCTCCTTATTATCCGTAGTAACCTCTTCCTCTGAGTCAGAATCTTCACCAGTACCCTCAACCCATTGTTGTTCGGCATATTATCCTTAATAACTCTTTCCCTAAGTCGGAATCAACATCGGTGCCCTAAACCCATTCTTCATCGTATTATATTCCTCATAGTGTTTCTTCTCCTGATTTGGAATCTTCACCAGCACCCTTAACCCATCGATGTCCGTCATGTACTCCTTATAGTGTTTCTGCACCTAAGTCTGAATCGCCGTGTTCGTCATTTACACCTTATTATCCTTAGTAACCTCTTCCCCTAACTCGTTAAACTTATCGGACAAGCAAAATGGGATGTCTCATGTGTGCAAAAACTTAAGAGTGGCAACATTGACCCTAAACTCTTCCTCATCATGCTCTGCGTCCCAATTCCTTTCAATTGGGATGATCATATTGTTATTAGGTAAAGCTTAACTTAATTTATACAAGAAATTAAGCAACATCCCAATTCCTTTCCCAATTCATTAAATCATAACATTAAAATAAATGACAAACTAAGAACCCTAATTATAAAAAACACAATTTTTTTTGATGAATCCTAATTTCAAAAATCCGTTACGTTTTGCTTCCGACATCCGACATCCGTTATCCACCTTGTAACTAACACACAATGGTAACTAACACACATTGGTAACTAACACACAATGGTAACTAACACACAATCCGTATGAGCATCCAACTTCGAATCTGGACCATCAAAATATTTCCATGATCCGTATGAGGTAGCTTATCCACCGTTAAAATTTTTGTTTTCAAAACCCTAAGAAAAAATTTATCTTCATTTTCGTCATTTGCTTTTCTCTCTCCAATTTGAGCCGCCAACATGATCATACTCACCACCAACGATACCGAAAACCCTTCTCTTCAATAGTTCAGATTCCATCAATAGAGTACTAAAACAAAGTCCCAAAAGGGTGTACTCTGTTTTCCCTGTTCTCTTGCAAAAAACAGAGATATCCACTGGTTTTAATGGATGCAAAATTGGGATATCTTGTTTCTGATTTTACTTTTTTTTTTTTTTAAATAATTATGGATATTCATGTTTTTATATTTTCTTCTATGGGTTTGATTCGTTTTCTCTTGTAAAGATACTACTTTGGTTCCAGCCATTATTACATTTGGAGACTCAGCTAATCATCCTCCTTATGGTAGAAATTTTGCTAATAAAAAACCTACTGGTAGATTCTGCAATGGCAAACTTGCTACTGATATTACCGGTATGTACACTCTCTCTCTCCATAATTCCTAGAGTTTGCGATTCTAAGTATAAATTATTGTTGATTCATGCCCATGTGGGTCTCAATAACACAAAATTAGTAGCATCCACAGTTCCACATATTTATAAAGATTAGTTGATAGCATGATGATGTGCAGGTTTTGTCGGCAGTCACACGAGAATCCTCGCTGTGCCGGGGCTTCAGAGGATTTTCTAAGTTGTGACTGTTGTAGGACTTCAATATCTCACATAACCAGACCAAAAAATTGTAGATTCAGTGCGATTTTTGGATGATTCGTTTATATGCATAGATATGTTTAGAAATTGCATTAAGTCATCATTAAATTTTGTATTTGTACTTGATTAATTGAGTTATATTGATATGAATATGTTCTTTTGGAATGTTACTGCAGCTGAAACACTTGGTTTCACAACATACCCACCAGCATATCTTAGCCCACAGGCCTCAGGGAAAAACCTACTTATTGGAGCCAATTTTGCATCTGGTTACTATGACAAAACTGCCATTCAATATGTAAGTATACTATTCATGATCCACTCTTTGAATATGTTAAGTACTTTACGTGCATTTTTCGAGTGATCGAGGATATGTTATAATCTAATAACTGTTATTTTTACTACTAATTTTGATCACCAGAATGCAATTCCCTTAACGCAACATTTAGAATATTACAAGGAATACTTCTACTTTCCTCGTTGGTATTTACTCGAGCTTCATTGAGGTATGTAATGCAGTAATGTACTCTTTTTCCCTCTTGCTACTGAGGTATGTAATGCAGTAATGTAATGAATGGGGTTGTGTTTCTGACATTTTAAACTGTTTTATTGTTTCATTTATTGGCGATGATATTCATGAACTTGATTTGCGTATCTGCATGGTGATATTGTGCAGGTTAGCATCAGGTTTGTTGTTGGAGTGAAGTATGAAGAGAATGCTGCCTTTATGGAAACGAAGAGTAGGAACATCGGAAACCCGGGATGTGAATGGTTTCCCAGATTTTGGGCGAGGAATGTGGCGTGGATTTTTTTTTGTGGATTTTGGTTATGAATCCGGCATGTTCTGTTGATCTTTTTTAAAGTTGTGTTTGTGTAGTTGTAATTAGGAAAGTATTTGTTGATGGGAAGGTAATGATATATAAATATAATCTATCATCTTTGGGCACAAACAATTGGAGTTTATCTTTTCTTTTGTGTTCATTGTAATTCGATCTAGAACTTACTTCTTAGTTATTGTTCTCCAGTTTGGATTCTTGTTGGAAAACATATTAGGCTTGAAATGATTTAGTGTTGAGTAGTGAATCTCTATGTAATTATATCTTGTATAGTGCAACTTCTGAAGTGTAATCTATGCAGAGTTTGGATCAAAGTTTGCAGCAGTAATCTTGTATCTGTGGAGCTTACTGGGTTTGTTGCGATTCCTCAACCATTTAAGTCTATGTGTTTGTATTTTCTTAATTCTTTACTAATTTTTTCCTTTTTCTTAATTGTCATAGCTAAAATCCAAAAACAACTTCACATACTGATCTAGTTGTTTCATACAACCATATCACCCAAGTGCCCAACCGATTGATTCCCTTCGCAATTATATCCATCTTCCTTAACCATCTTTTCTTATAAATAATATTTACTCTGAAATGTCTCTCTATACTAGATTTGTAAAATTTGATCATGACCATATGCAAGACAATTAACCCAAGTCAATGTTAAGTCAAAAAAAGTCTTTTCATTTATTGCACCTTATATCTAATACCGTGTCTCTCCTTTCCAATCCATGTCATTGTTTTGTTTCCACTTAAAATCATTTTTGTTATTTGATCAACAAACTATATGCACAGTTGATATGTTGTCTCTTGTTCTTTCCTGAATTAAAAGACCTTCAAAGACGACAGTGTTTGGACATGACCGTTATATCGTTTGTTACAGCAGTAAACCAGCAAGCCAATACATCCTTATTATGAGCTTGAAAATCTCAAAGATTCCTAGTACAATTCTCCATGAATTTTCTTCTTATTTTCTTAAGACTCATGATAATTCAACAGGAGGTATCTCCTGATGTCCTGCTTGGTGACTCTGATTGTCCAACTTCACAGTCTGATAGTGAACTCGAGAAATATCAGGAGATCGTTTCCGGTGACTTTGACCATTCCAGTTCAAGAGATAAATTGGAGACTACACAAGTAGTTACGGACGAGGAGGAAATCCTAATAAGATTGTTAGATAAATATTAATTAAGTTCTCAAATGTACTTTAAAAACTGATTTTTTTTAAATGATCGTAGCGACTTAAACTTGGTTGCTGAGAGAGATTTTACCAAGTAATTCATTTTTTAACATGTGGCGGTGGCTTAAACTTAGTTGCTGAGAGAGGTTTGAGCAACCAATTCATTTTCTGTTGCTACGAGTCTGTGCCTCAAAGTGAATAGCTACATGATCACTGTTTTAGATGCTATAAGTTACTTGAAAAACGGATCTAGCAATTAAACATATTTGGTCGTGGCTCAAACTTAGTTGCTGAGAGAGGTTTGAGCAACCAATTTATTTTGTTGTTGCTACGAGTCGGTGCCTCAAAGTGAATAGCTACATGATCAACTTTTAGCTGCTATAAGTTACTTGAAAAACAGATCTAGCAATTAAACATATTTGGTTGTGGCTCAAACTTAGTTGTTGAGAGAGGTTTGAGCAACCAATTTATTTTGTTGTTGCTACGAGTCGGTGCCTCAAAGTGAATAGCTACATGTTCATTATTTTAGTTGCTATAAATTACTTGAACAAAGGATCTAGCGATTATGTATTTTTTTCGTTGCTAAATAATAGTGGACACATGTTTATTGCCACCAAAATTTTTGGCAGTTGCAATTTTAGACGCTTAAAATATCTAAGCGACTAAATTTCCGAGCTCTTGCTAAGATTTTAGATGCTTAAACCCGTTTTTCTTGTTAGTGACTTGACTACCGATTATAGCAAAAAAAACATTGCATTAATATTTGTCTATACCCAATGTTCAAAATACATGTTCAAAATCCCATAATCAACTAAACTACTCACCATCCTCGATTAATTCAATTGGACCCCTGGGAAAGTTTGTTAAACGATCCCAACGCTCCATGTTAGACTCGCATTGCTTCACCAATCCTTGCGATGGTTAGTTGGAAAGTAATATGATCACCTAATCAATGGAGGTAATGGACAATCTTTCATTAACCTTAAAACGATAAAATGATTGCTATTAACCCATGCCATAACAATTCATCTATCCTTGACCGACTCATCATAAACCGTCCTTGTGGGTGTAAACGTAACACTCACTCCTAATGAAGGAGGACACAAATAATGTACCATGCAGTTCAAAACATCCGCTAGAAGATACCCACATTTCGCATTACCATCCAATACTTGGCTCTGATTGTCTTCAATCCCTTTCGGCATTTTACACAAGTATATAACTCTTTGAACTTTTGTTCTTTAGCATTTGTATCTCCTTCTCTCATCATTTCAATATAGAATTCCTTATCCTTCAATAGTTGGTGATCGTTTCAGAAAAGTGGTAAAAATATGTTCATTAGCTGAGACTTGTGAGATTCATTTTAGACCTAAGTCTGAATTAAACTAGAAAATAAGTAAAAAAATTTAACAATATTGGGGGATTCCACCAAAATCACTTCTGATTGATTTCCACAATGATTCTTTAACAATTATAGCTCTTTTATTGACTTTGTTTCTTTTCCAAAATTAGATTTCTAAAACATTAATTGTAAATCACAAGCATGGCGCATCACAAGCTCTTAAGTCCCAGCATACAACATCAAACAAAATCACAACTAATTAAGAAAAATCATAAATCAATTAAAAATCAATGCAAAAGTCATTAAGAATAAAAAATAGTTACCATTCATTCATGAAATATGGATTCCTCCATTGTCCTAGTGGTTGGGTTTAGCTCCTCATGATGTACACACTCTCAAAAAAGTTATTCATGGCTCAAAAGTGTGTAAAAAGAAGAAAAAATAATAACACAAATGGTTCGCGACGGTGTAATGGCGTTGCAAACCAATGTTCTTACTGTTATAGAAAAGTGTTGAAAAAAACAATGTTCAGCTGAAGATAAACGTTAGAGATGCTAAGATTTCCGTTGCAGATGGGTTGAAAAAACCGTTCCAACTGAAGATAAACGTTACAAAGATCAAGATAAACGTTGCAAAACGGTTGAAGAAACCGTAGTCTGTTCTTTGTTCTTCGTTTTTTATAGGTTTTGTGAACCTAATACATTAACCTGATTCGATAAGGACTAAAGATCCAATCCAAATAAAACTCTAATTCACGTTTATCCCAAATCAGAGAGTATTTTTTTCTCGGTGATCTCTTTGAATTTTTCAGGCGTGATTCACGGCTTGAAATCCTCTAATTTTACGTGTTTCATCCTCTAATGATTGTTTCTTTATGTTGATAAGTTTAAACTCTTTAAAATCCCCAAAAATCGCTTTTGAAAATCACAGCTAACTCTCGCATAAAGAAAGTCTTTTCCCTCTTTTTCAAATTTTTGAAATTGAAAGGGGGTTCCCCCTATCCAAAATGGGGTACCTTTATCAAAACTTTCTGTGTGCCTTTGGTAATTTTTTCTCGGGTGTTTTTATCACTTTTTGAGCCGATTTTTCCATAAATATTTATTTCCCAAAAATACCTACAAAGACATAAAAACCCATAATAAGTACAAAATAAGTGCTAACAAAATAGAGAATGTAGGACAAATAAGACATAAAAATGTGTCTATCATTGGGCGGCCATCTTATTTCTTAAATATTGTCATTGGGTGATATTCTCAGTAACCGCCTCGCTAAAGTGTCCTATTTGTTCCATCGCAACGTGAAAACCATAATTGTCATCCCATCGATATCTTCGGTGGACAAAACATATGGCATAATGATGAGTGTCGTGGGTGCAATCAAATTAGTGATCTTATTTCGATTCAATTAAAGAATAATATAATGGAAGTCAAGTTCGTTCCCACGAGGACTCAGGTGTTTAAGTTGTCAAATGTCACAAAAGGGGGGTTTCTTTTAGGTTTTAAACAAAGTAAATAAGAAAGCGATTAAAAATAAGTTGTAAGCAATGTAAAGAGATATGATCAAGGAATCCTTCTTCGTTACTAGACAATCATTGAATTACTATACTCATTTATTCTTCATTCATCATAGATTACTACCAACCGTAGGATAGCAACTAGAGCAGTGTTGTCCTCGTAAGTTCTTAGGTCGTTGGGTACCTAAGTGCTCGAATACCAAATTATATTTGTCTAAACCACCTAGAAGTCCCACTCATAACTTCATTACCTTTTAACTTTTTCTTGTTCATGCACAAATCCTTTAAGCACTTTGCATAGTGAGGAACTTGCATAACTGCTTCAATGAGTGGAATATTCACTTGAACTTGCTTAAAGATGTCCCAAATCTCTTTGTATTGAGATTCCTTCTTAGACTTAGCAAAACGACTAGGAAAAGGAGGTGGTATGGTAAAGGTAGGAACCGTGTCCTTAGGTTGGACGGTTGAGATTTCCTTTTCCTTTGGCACGGTTTCTTCCTCTACTTCCTTTTCTAAGTCACCGCTAACCTTCTCTTGTTGTTTGGTTCTTCAACTTTACTCCCACTTCTTAGAGTTACAACATTGACGTGCTCTCTTGGGTTCATAATAAGTTGTGATGGCAACTTTGTTTATGCTTGTCCCTCTAATATTCTCACTGTTGTAACCAACTGACCCATTTGTATTTGGAGATCTTTAATGCCTGAGTCGGTTTTAACTGGTTCTGATCAGCTTTCTGTTGACTTTGTTGGAATAAGGAGATTAAAGTATCAAGATTAAAGTCTTGATCATGAGAATGTGGTTGGAATTGTGGTTGTTGAAAACCATTCTGTCGCTCATAAGATGGCATAGGAGCTGCAGCATGTGTGTTCGCATAACTGAAATTTGGGTGATCTTTTCAACCAGGATTGTAAGTATTAGAGTACGGATCATACCTTGGCCTTGGATTAGGGAATAAAGCATTAACCTCATCCTCCTTTTCATATGGTGGAGAAACTACAGAAGCTATATGATGAATTGCCTTTCAATAGTAGTCAATTGATGCTCTGTATTTGAAGACTCTCCTCTCTCGCTAACTCTTCTGACATTCGAGTCATTTCTTGTATAAAATTGTTGTGCATTCAAAGCCATTCTCTCAATCAAAATAGTTGCCTGCGAGATTATCTTTTCAGTAAGTGAACCACCAGCGGCTGCATCAATAAAATTCTCTGCTCTGGAAGTAATCCTTCAAAGAAATATTGAATGATGAGTGTTGAGGATATGTTGTGGTGAAGGGAACTTGCCAATAACCTCTTGTACCTCTCCCAATATTCATAAAGAGACTCCCAGTAATCTGTAAAATGCCACTAATCTCTTTACGAACAGCGGCCGCCTTAGAAGCAGGAAAATACTTCTCTAGAAATATCTTTTTCATCTCAGTCCATGTTGAAACGCTCCCTGGAGGAAGGTAATACAACCATTCTTCCGCTAGATCTATTAAATAAAATGGGAAGGCTTGCAACATAGCCTTATAATTGTCTTCGGTACCTTTCCTAAGACTTGTCATCTTGTGCTGAAATACTTGGAGATGATGGTTCAGATCTTCTCCTGGAAGTCCCTTGAACTTCGGAAAATGGTGAATTTCGACTTCAGCTTAACTATGTCAGTTAGAGTAATACACAATGGTTGTGAATCTAAGCATGGAGATGTCAACTCTTGTAGCTTCTTCTCCGGAGGTTGAGGACCACCTATCGCTTCTATGTGATTTTCCTCTTTGTCTGAATCTGAAAATTCACTTGGTGAAGAACTAGGAGGAAGCGGAGTGTTCACTGCTCGAACAAAGTCTTTCTTTAGTAAAGTTCCTGATCGAAGACGTATACCAATGGGACTTGGTTTTCCTGTTTAAGCATTCACCACAAAGATTGTTCCACTCAAATTAGTGAACTTATTTCCACTCAATTAAAGAATAATATAATGGAAGTCAAGTTCGTTCCCACGAGGAACGAGATGTTTAAGTTGTCAAATATCACAAAAGGGGGGGTTGTTTTAGGTTTTAAACAAAGTAAATAAGAAAGCGATTAAAAATAAGTTGTAAAAAATGGAGAGAGATATGATCAAGGAATCCTTCTTCGTTACTAGACAATCATTGAATTAGTGAACTCATTTATTCTTCATTCATGACAGATTATTACCAACCGTAGGATAACAACTAGAGCAGTGTTGTCCTTGAAAGTCCTTAGGTCATTGGGTACCGAAGCGCTCGAATACCAGATTCTATTTGTCTAAACCACCTAGAAGTAGTGCACTCTAAGTGTAATGTGGCCAAATGTTTTATATTTTGTGACTTTATAGATTGATCCTAATAGTTAGACTCTTAACGCAAGGTCCACTTTCTAGTGTTGTTTCTACACATGATAGCTCCACAGAATCCCTCAGTAAGGTCTTACGTGTTCTACTTGTGTAGGATATATTTAACAATTATGAATATACTAACCCTTACTAGAAATAGATCAATCAAGAAACTGATTTAGTTGGCCACCTAGAACAATCAATTAATCAATCATAAACATTCCTCATAGTAGAAACCAACAATAATCATGTGAAGAACTTAAAATAGATTCATATATTAAATAAAATCATGTTTAGAACTTAGAATTGATCCTCAATCAATTAGGTTTTTATCTACTCATGGATGTAGAAGCATCCATGTTATATATATAAAAAAGTAGCTAAGAAATCGTTACGATAATGGAACCGCTCCAAAACCCTAGCTTTCTCCTCTTGTGTTGTTCTCTCCTCCAAGACTTGCAAATTGAAGTAAAGGTTGTAAAGATGTCTTTTTAATGTCTTGGGAGTCTCCTTTTATAGTAATTCATGATATCTATGGATTAGAATCCTTCCGGGACCGGGTTTCCTCCTCTTAGAAGTCAAAAACGCGTCAAAACGGACCCCATAGGTTCTTTACGATCGTCATAGTCGATTCCCATGAACCGAACTGACCCTAGGACCAAAATAACTCCAGTTCTCTGTACCCGAACTTGCTTTTGGTCTTCATGGTTGATTTCATGAACCATGCCGACTCTAATGTTGTAGATGACTTTCTTTCTTGCTTCGGCCGTTTTGTCCATAACTTCTTCCTACGAACTCGGAATGACCTTATTTTTTTTGCATTCACTTCGTATTATCGTTCTCTTCAAAATGGTGTTAAGAAACCCTGGATTTGAATGAATAGAATTTGTCTTTGTACCTTTTTCACATTAAGACTCAATTTCCTTGGTCATTTCATGTCGCAATGAACTCCTTTCTTCTTCTTTGGACTTGGGATGCTTGAATACTTGAAGTACTTCACTTCTTAGCTCTTTTGTATTCATTTTCACTCTTATTGTGATGATTCACCTACTATAAGACATAATATAGAAAATAAACGTAATAACAAATAATATACAAGAATTATAGCTAAAACAAGTATGGAATTGACACTATAAACATGTAAATTATGCACTTATCAAGTAATGAGTAGGGGGAGTTTTTCCAAATACTCATCGTATATTGTATACGTACCTCGATTTGGTCTTCTATCTACATCTCTAGTCACCATTTCCATAGGTTGGATTTTCTCGGCTTGACTTACTTGAGAAGGAGACGTAGAGACCATTGGTTTGACTTGTCATACACTTGGTCCAGATTGATCCTTTCTCAGACGACCCCTTTTATTTGGACCCGAGACCTCTTGGTACATAACTTCGGTATACTTATGCCTGGAAGGGTTTCTTTGATTAGAATACCATACTTTCAACTATTTTCTTTGTTGTGACCTTGGAATTTCAGTATTCGGCCTACCCATTGGCTTTTCCTTTGTTAGTTCTTCAACGACTCTTAAACAAGGGTGAAAGGCTTCCTCCAAGTGGTACATCAATATTTTCTTTTGTGCCTATTTGACTTAGAGTAACACTCGATTATTTGTCAGTGCATATCCGTCTCATCAAAGGGGACACAATCAACTTGTATGGTGTTTAGAGTGAAATAAAATTGCTTCCAAAAAGGATGAATTCATTAATGTCAATCACTTGAGCATATCTACCGAGCATATGACGATACGAGAGTCCAATACCTGTCACCGTCTTGCAATTGCAAACCGAACTCTCTGTATCGTGGTCTCTATATAACTTTAATTGTAACATCATGTAGTCTATTACCCACCTAGAAACTTTGTAAACTATACCTCTGAGAATGTCTTTATGTTTTGTATACGCCAACGAGAATCTATGCCGACTTTTTCCCATTGTGCCGTTTATCTTGGCGAGATCACGATTGGTGTATTCATGGATAGTGCACCGTCACAATCCCATTTTGACTAACGACCAATATCTTCTTCAATCGTCCATGCCCCCCCCCCTGCAATGCTTGTTGCCTCGTTCTTGAAATTTGGAAATTTATATGTCCATGCAAAAACAAAATTTTCCTTATGCAGTGCCAACCATTGTGTCTTGCAATAATTCACGGCTTTGGGGTAGTTTGTGCCCCATTCATCCTTACAATTCTTCAGGTGGTATTCATACTCTTCCTCGGTAATCCACCAAACAATCTTATCCCATGCTTTTTGAAAAATAGATCACTTTATTTCATCTTGGGTGTGCTTTTCATCAATTAGCCTTTTCTATTCATCTCGTTCTTCCTTGGTTAGTTTACTAATACGTTCATCCTCTTCCTTCGACCTCTTGACGCATTTTTTAGTTTTGGTACTTGGATATGATGTCTGCAATTAGCTTTGATGTTGCATTGGATGTGCCACGTACAAAGAAGATTTTTGGCTTCCGGAAAAACTACGTATATGACATTCATTAAGGATTGATCGTTATCCGTTACAATAACCCTTGGAGTTTGGTCGCCTTGATAAATCGACCTCAATGTTTGGAATATCCAAATAAAATTCACATCGTTCTCGGCATCTATTAAACCCCACACCACCGTAAATGTTTTTTTGCACGAAGTATGGCAAGCAATGTTCCACAATGGCATGTATTTTTTTGTCTTATAAGTAGCATCTATCAACAAGATTTGATGGAAGCATTGAGCCAATTGGACCATCAACGGATGCGCCAAGAACATACAAACCACCTCGCCATCCCTTTCTTCGGTTCTCAACGTGTAGTTGTGTTGTTCGGCTAACCATTCACATTGTTGCATAAATTGTCTACCTTCCCATTTCGTCCTTTTAATTGTAGCTATGGCCGAGTGGATTGGAGAAAACGGAGACAAGTTTTTGGGTTCGTCCGCCTTTATCTTACTTAAGATCGCACTCGCTTTACTTAACATCATGGAGCTTACCGTATGCATTTGATGTGGTTTCAACTTAGCAACCATAACGTGCCCAATAAGACTTTTAAGATCATCGTGGTTATGATGACCATTAGGAACTCTAAATATTTTCCACACTTTAGCGTCCAATTTGAAGAAAATATTAAATAAGCATCCAATCTTCTTTGTATTATCACTGTAGTTACCTCTCCGTCTTCTTTACATACTTACGATCTCTTTGCCAATGACTCTTTCAAAACCCACATCTTTATAAGCCATCTCAAATCGATCTTTTTTTACTTGATTGTTCTGAACAACTACGCACATCTTCTCTTTAGCCTTGTTCATAATCCATTCATTTGCCTCAATCTTCGTTTCAAATGTCTAAATGCGCACATAACATTATAAAACTTATAATCCAAAGCAAGGAACATAAATTATTAGAAAATGAAAAAAGAGGATAGGTAGCATACCAAATCGTTAGCATAGTGTAGGGAGGTAACGTTCCCCTCATATGTCAGAGGATCAACCGCTGGAACGATTCACATAATAATAACAACGAGTTAGCCAAGTATAATCGGTAGTTCGTGTTTATACTTATCCACCGATTATGTTTAATCGTTTGATAATCATAACACCAACTTACCGATAACACATAAAACTCTAGACATGTTTTCTGTACAAAACCCAAATATAATCGGTGGTTTAAGTTCTTACATTACTACCGACTGTACGTAAATCGGTAGAATAATATATCACTTACTACCGATTATAACAAGACAACAACCAGTTTTCTAGGCTTGGAATTCATAGATAATCGGTAGATAAGTTTTGTTACTTTCTACCTATTAAGGAGGTTGAAAAATCTGAAAAATTCTACATTTTCAAATTTGGACAAATTTATTTTTGGGGTTGCTATGACAATTGGTAGTTAGGTGATTCGCCTAAACTACCGATTGTGATAGTAGAAATATTCTACATTTTTAAAGTTTGGACATATTTTTGGGGTTTCTATGACAATCGGTAGATAACGTATTCACCTAACCTACCGATTGTGATAGTAGAAAAATTCAACATTTTTAAAATTTGAGAAAAATTATTTTTGGGGCTACTGATATAATCGGTAGACAATATATCCCCCTAAACTACTGATTAAAGGAGTTCATGCGTAGCAATATCAGTGTGGAGCATATATTATAATCAGTAGATAAATAGGTTTACTGAACTACCGATTATATAAGAACAATAAAATCAGAGATTGGGAAAAATTCAATTCATGGCTTATTCGTTACAATCGATAGTAAATGATCTCATCAAAACTACCGATTGTATTGAATTTTAGTCCTCAGAGTATAATCGGTAGATAATTTACTACATTATCTACCGATTTTGGGACGTAGACATCATTAAATGCATGCAAAAATGGTGATTTTTTGCCAACAATCACATACAAAGTGGGTTTTTGAGTTTTTAACACAATACATGTTGGTTTAATGCATTATCATCCTCGTTATGATGTGATTCTTCATTTTTCTTTTATTAAATCCTCATCTAGGGCTTCTTCACAAAAGTTTAGATCTTTCAACAAAAATCCCAAATCGTTATCTCTAACCGGTATGCCACCGCTATCATGAAGTGAAGATACTCCTCCTTCTTCATACTCATCCATTTTAGTTGTTGAAATCATCGAAATCTAGTTTTCTCAACTTTTTGTTCTTCTTCTCAAACACACTCACTCTATGTTCTTTTAAAAAAAAACAACTCAAATAATTTTCTAACACATATTAACTATATAATATATAACTTATATTAACTAACTAATTAATCAACATTAACACTAATTAATTAAGAGTAAATTAATCATTACATAAAATAGGTGGATAAGGGGTGGGAGGAATTACTACTTACTGACATTATTTATCTTATGTGTAGCCCAAAAATAGTTCTTATCAGCCCAAAAATATAAGGGTTTTTTAGTAGGTACTACTACTAATTGAAACTTAATCAATAACTTGACTGATTGATTGGACAATTTAGAATACCGCATTAGAGAAGAGGCATGAAATACGGAAAGACAGTTCCCAAGCAGACCATTCTTGATCACGTAAAAACATTGGAAACAAGTTTGTTGATATGCTTGTTACAATTGATGGCATAATGGAGAAGTGCGTTGATTTGACGGGTCAAGTCGGCAAACACAAACTTTCCAAAACCCCACTTCAGAAATGAGCGTTTTATGAAGAGTTATAGGTACAAATAATACTGCAAGTGATAGTGAGGACTACAATAATTAAGAATGAAATCCAATAACCCAAAATATTTTTTGGTGCACAAGATGCCAAAGAGCTTGAAAACTTCATATTGAACAATATTTCAAGGTTGCCAGAAATATGGAAGAGAGAGAGTCCGAAAATCGGTTTGTTAACTCAATCATTCTGAGTCTTCATGCTTTCATAACCGATTCTCAAGTTCATCATTGAAATCAAGGATTACCCAGTAGCTGTAAATGCTCCTGGTATTGGAAAGTATTCAATTTCAACAATAATCTCGATGTGGAAGGGAAAGCAGTACTAACTTCAGATACATGATCTCTTAGGTTCTATGCATCAAGAATTAGGCAAAAATTCTTCAAGACATTAAAGACATAAACTGAAGCTCGTCTCCAATGCAAAGGGTCCCTCTCCAATGCATTAATGATAGCTGGTGACTGTCCGAATTGGGTGAAAGTCAAAATCAATTTCAATAACTTCTTTCCCCCAAATTTTCGTTTCAATCGAATGCCCTAAGTCTCCCCTAATTTTTGGTCTGTGTTTTTCTTCTAACCATTATCCAGCTCTTTTTTTTCTCAGTTTTAATGAGTAACTAATTCACGATCTGCATTGTGTTGTGCAGGTTGAATCAAGAAGGTAGCTAAGCTCCGTGCGTTTTTTCAATGTATGAATCTCCCCCTTCGTTTGAAGAAATTACCCACTGGATATTAAGAGAACCCATTCTCATGAATCCCAATCCTGCAACTTGCTGTCGGAGCCACTTCTCTAGCAACAGTCTAATTCTCCTAGAGTTTGACTTTGATATGCTAGTAAGTAACCCAATACTCTACTCTGTTAACTACACATCAATAGCGGATCCCCTATGCCCTGCATCTGACCCAACATTTCACAACATCAATCCAACCCACTATTCTCAACTTCAAACATCAAATCAACCAAAATCACACTGCTCCTTCAAATTCAAATGGCCTCCTCCATACACATGCTCCCCCTTAATCCGATGGTCCCTCTCTCACACAAAAGACCATTATCCCTACAAAAACAGTACTAGAAAACAAAATTCATCCCCCATCTCCAAAGACTCAAAGTTCTCCAAAATGGGAGAAAATGAGAAGAAAAGAAAAAGAATGGTCTGTAAGGAATCCATGGGGAGTGCAAAGTGGTCAGTAAACAAAAAGAAGAGCTTTTTGTTTCAAATAGAAGAAAAGTTTGGAAGCTATGCAAACAACAAAAAGGATGTAACCCCTCCTGATTATGAAGAAGAATGTCTTAGTGTTAAAAAAAAAGGCCTAATAAGGAAGCTAAATTGATGCAACTCCACTGGAGGATAAAGAAGAAGGGATTAATGTCATACACAACAGGTCAAGTGAGCAGCAACAAGCTCTGTGGCCCAAACATATCTGAAGTTGAAGTTCATAGCCACACTCCTGAAGCCGTCGAAGACTGGAAACTGAAGGCAACAACCATAATACAAAAGAGGCCAAGAATCCCAGAAATCTCATTCAATCCCAGCCACTCTGAACCCAAGCAAGCTATAAACTATGAGAAGGAGAGATTCATACTGGCAAATGCAGAAGCTGCTACCTTACTGATTCATCCAGGCAACAACACCCAGCAGGTAACCCCTTTACTCCCATAAATTTACTTCTGCACTTCCATTACCAGGAAAATCTATTTCCTTATAGATTCAATCATTACTAGTACTTATGTTATCATTCTCTATAAACCAAATAGTCACCATAATCTGATTCAATGCCCTAAGCAAATCAGTCCTAATTTCCATTTTAGAAAGTTAAATAAGTACCTCAATTGTCCGGATCTCACTGGAAGTAAAATTCCTACTGAGATCAGTTTCTACAAAATTAGAGAAACTTTTGTCAACTGGAGAAATCTCAAACCAACAAAGAGGGGGACTGCTCGGAACTTCAGGAGGAGGAACGGCCACAAAGTTGCTTCTATGGGTCAGCTCCGGCAACATCGGCAACGCAATTGGAACATTCAAGATCCACTTCCAACAATCAAGATCCACTTCTCTGGGTCATCTCCAGCTCTGGTTAATCCCCACAAGCCCACAACCCAACCCAACTGCTCCTATCACAACAGTCAAGATCCACTTCCAAGCCCAGATACTACAACCCTGAACACCTTAACCGGGCCTTCTCCCAAAAAAACAACCAAAGCCAACCTTTAATAAGCCAGCTTCGTTTTCAACACATCAATACCCGAACTCACACCAATAGGCTTCGTACTCTGTTTGGCCTTAGTATTTGGGCGGAAAAAAAGTAATCAACATTTTTTTCAAAAAAAAATGCATGCATATTCATGTTTTTCTCTCCACCTTAGTTGGCTCAAATCAATAATTTGTAATAAAAATAGTACCCTCAGTAATCAAAAAAGACCAATAATAACCTGGGCCTTTAAAAATCATCCACCAAAATAACCAGCTCAGGCCTAAACATCTTAATTTTGAAATCCATTTCCAAAATTACCAAAGGGCTTTCAAATATTCAAAAATTGTCCAATCCATTCCCCAAAAAAGTTGTCAAATGAAAATTCTGTCCTAGAACTGCCAAGGCCTAGGGGGAATTAAAACAAAACAACATCTAAAAAACTCAATCAGGCAATTCAATCCGGATATAATTTTCTTATCTGAAACAAAGACTAATGAGGAGAAAACTTTAAATCATCTAAGACCCTACAGTTATCCCAATATATGGGCCCAATCCTCTCGAGGCCTCTCGGGTGGGCTTGCCCTAATGTGGAAAGATAATCTCGATATCTTGATAACTTATGAGGTCAGAAATTTGGTGAACCTTAAAATAAAAACTGGCCCGAAAGAAGAAGAAACCTACATAACTTGTTTGTACGGTGAAATTCTTTATGGCCCAAAAAAAGCTCAGTGGGAGCATATTTTGGAGATGAGCAGAGACATTGAATTTCCCTGGATCATCCTGGGAGACCTCAATATAACCCTCTCCTCGGAAGATGCTAGTAATCAATCTGAGGACTCGGATTGCACCAATGACCCCATCCCGGCCATTATCCAAGCTGTTGGGCTCATAGAATTAAAACACTCTGGGCCAAATTTTACCTGGTCAAACAAAAGGGAGAAAGAGAACTTGATCCTCAAAATATTAGACAGAGGCCTAGTCAACCATGATTGGGAATCTCAATTCCCAACCTCTATCATCCAAAGCCTGGCTTGCATCTGGTCGGACCATAACCCGATTTTGCTTGAAACGGAGGTAACTCAAAAGAAACTAAAATCCTATTTTAAATTCTATAAGTGCTGGCAAAAAGAAGATTCCTGTAAGGCTAAAATAGCTGAGAGATGGCTTTTTTTGCTCAAGGATCTGATCCTTACATCTTAACCCAAAAGCTTCAAAATACCAGAAATGCCCTCCAGAAATGGAAAAAAACCTCTTTCGGCACTTTAGAAGAAAAAATCGGAAATCTAGGGAAAAAACTTTTTCCCTTAAGGGATAGCACTAAAGAGAGGGACATAGAAATGCAAAAGAATCTGGAAAAGGAGCTTGAACACTGGTATGATATCCAGGAAAGTTTCTGGATCCAAAAATCGAGAGAATACTTCATAAAAGATGCGAATAGGAACACCAAGCTCTTCCATGCCATTACAAACCATAGAAAAAAACGAACAACATTGTCAGTCTTAAAGATAAAAATGATCAGTGGATTAAAACCAGGGAAGATCTCGAATGCCTCATAAACTCGTATTTCGAAGATATTAGCTCCACCAGTAAAAACATAATTGATCCCAAGATTCTGCATCTTTTCAAACCTATCATCACCCAACAAGAAAATGATATCCTTCTGGAGGTCCCTACTTTTGAAGAAATCCAAAGTGTGGTCAGTAGCATGAAACCTTGGAAAGCCCCTGGTCCTGATGGCTTCCAAGCGGGGTTGTATCAGCACAATTGGGAAATTGTAGGGAAGGATGTTATTAAAGCTATAAAAGCCTTTTTCACAACTGCATACCTTTTAAAAGAGCTTACGCTCTTATTCCCAAAACCAAAATTCCTCAAACCCCAGCGGACTTCAGACCCATTAGTTTTTGTAACACCATCTATAAAATCATCTCTAAGATTCTTGCCAACAGACTAAAAACTATCCTTAACAGAATCGTTTCTCCGGCCCAATCGGCTTTTATCCCTACCAGAAATATCCATGACAATGTAATCATTGCCCAAGAAGTGGTGGATGCAATGAAAAGGAAAAAAGGAATTTCTGGAAGATTAGGGATAAAATTGGATATGAGCAAAGCTTTCGATATGATAGAATGGTCATTTATCTTAGTTGTTTTGAAGAAAATGGGTTTTTCAGATAGATGGTGTAGCCTCATAAATCAATGCATTTCTACCCCCTCTTACTCCATTATTCTTAATGGAGAGCCTTGTAAGTTTTTCAATCCAACCATAGGCATAAAACAAGGTGACCCTTTCCCCACATCTTTTCATAATTTGCATGGAGGCCCTGTCCAAGATGATAGACAGTGCCAATGACATGAGCTTCCTGAGTGGAACAAAAATTTATATTTCTGGCCCTCTGATTTCTCATCTTCTCTTTGACGATGATTGCCTTATCTTCATCGAGGCTAATCAGTTAGAAGTGAATAACCTTATTTCCATATTAGAGGAATTCAGCCAGTCTAGTGGCCAGTGCATCAATTTCAACAAATCTGGTATCTTTTGCAGCAAAAATATCGAAGAAGGGCTTCAAGAAACTATAGGAACATGGATAGATATGCCTAGAATGAAGGAAGAGGAGTTATACCTGGGTTTCCTCCTGTTCCACAAAAAGGCTAGAACCCTAACTTTTGAATCCATCCTGAAGAGTATGGAGTCCAAACTCCAAGGTTGCAATCAAAAATGCTTTTCCAAGCCGGAAGAGCTACCATGATCCAATCGGTCATAAATACCCTCCCAAATTTCCAGATGGGATGCCTCGACATGCCAAAAAAATCCATAAACTCCATGGACAAAATCCAAAGGAATTTCTGGAACTCTGGGAGAAGCAATGTTAGAGGCCACTCTATAGAAGCTTGGGATTCTCTTTGTCAGCCAAAGAGTACGGGAGGTTTGGGCTTCAAAAATCTGAACAGGTTTAATGAAGCCATGCTTACTAAACTTGCTTGGAGATTAATTCACAATGAGACCGAGCTTTGGGCAAAGGTTCTGAAAGCCCGTTATTTCCCAAACTCCAGTCCTCTGATTGTTCAAAAAAATTCCAGGGATACCTGGATTTGGAGAGGAACCCTAAAAGGCATAAGTATCATCCGCGACCATCATTTCTGGTCCATCGGAGATGGGACCCAAGTCAAAATTTGGGACTATAACTGGCTAAAAAGCATGAAAACTGAGGATGTTACTGAATGCCAAGGAAATTCAGGATTTATTTGGATTAGTGAGCTCATCGATCATGAAACCCTTTCCTGGAATTCTTCCATCATTAGGAATCTTTTCTCCAGAATCCAAATCGACGAAATCTCTACCATTCCTATCTTTTAGGGAGGCCAGGACGAAATGGGATGGAATCTCACCACCAATGGGACTTTTTCTGTAGCCTCTACCTACAAAAAATTAGTCCAAATCAATATGATTCCTTCCAGAACCAGTCAAGTGGAAAATGGGATATGGAAAAATATTTGGTTAATCAAAACCCCATACAGAATAAATCTCTTCATTTGGAAATTGGTAAAACAAACTTTGAAAGTTAGGAGTAAAATATTTAAACACATGGATGCTAAGGACCAACTTTTCCCAATTTGTAACAAGCAAGTGGAAACTAGTACACATCTCTTTATGCACTGCGAGCTTGCTACGAAAATCTGGCAGACTTTGTGGCCCAACATGTATACCAACATGTTATCTTACAATTGCATTCTAGATTGGATTAAATCCTGGCATAAGCATAACATCATGATTTCTTTCAAAGATAAAAATTCGATTACCTATATAACCCATATTCTATGGCGGATCTGGAAGCACAGGTGTGACATCCTTTTTAATGAGGCAAAACCCAATCCCATTACAGTCCTTCACATCATAGCCAAAAAAGTGGCCCCACCCCATACTCAATCCATCAATACCTTTACCACACATCCCCCTAACCCAACCCCTCATTCCATCCCCATTGACACCCAACCTCACACTACCTTTCAGCCTCAGGGCATCCTCAGTCACCTCTCGTTAGGTAATGGCAATCGCCAAGTCTCTTTATCCCAACACCAAGACCCAGTCGACCCCGATACTCATGAATCAGCTGCAGCAGATACCGTTCCCCCTAGGGAACCTATCCCAATGGGTCAACCACCACTCCATAACACAACCCACCCTAGTAGACCTTTTCACCCTAATCCCATCACCATTCAAGCCCCACCCAACACCACTTTCGACCCACCACCCGAAACTCAGTCGAAACATCAGCAATCTCTCCAGAAGGCCATTAATTCCGAAAAAGCTCTAGTGTCTTCCTGGACTGCGACAAATGTTGATTATGTGATTATAAACTTTGATGGCTCTTATTCTATAACTAACTATGCAGCAGGTTATGGAGCAGTAGCCCGTACTCCAAAGGGCTCTTTCATAGCAGGGTTTTCGGGAGTGGCAAGAGTTGGTCTAGTCATCAAGCGGAAACAATGGCTCTGAGAGAAACCATTTGTTGGGCTAAAGAGAAAGGATGGAGTCACATCTTGTTTCGAGGAGTGCTAAGATGATCATCGATGACATCAATGGCATCACATCTTCGAGCCCCTGGGCCTGTCACGCTTTATTAGTAGAATGTAAAAGACTGTTAAAGCTTTTTCGTTGTTGTAACTTAGCTTTCATTGGTAGAGAGGAAAACAAAATAGCAAACTCTATAGAAAATTATGCTCGGTTGGATGGGTCAGGGAAAAACTGGAGCGAACCTGCTCCTTTCCTTACCCAATTAAACATAGACCTTTGTAGCCCTCTTTTCACTTAATGAAATCGATTGTTTTAGTCAAAAAAAATGTACCTAGAGGGTGATGATACCTTATGGTGGAGGATTCGTACCGATGATAACATTTAATTTTGCTTGTCGTCCCAATATCATGACATGGGCTATCATGAAAGATGATCTGACTAATTCTCTACCTAATTAATGCTTGATGTATGCAACATGTCTGGAGTGGACAAGTTGTTTAAATTTTAATCTGGATGGCAAGCATGGGCTCATTCTAAGGTCAGAAGGCAAGTGGCCAAAGACCTACCTCATCCATGGACATCGTGAACAACCATGCATACTATCTATCAGTTATTTCTTCGGTCGATGCAAAAAAGAACAAAAATACAAGAAAAACAAGAAGTCCAAAGACAATATAAAAAGGTTTTGAATCGAACGACAACAACGTACAAAAGGATGATGGTGCGTCTTCGAAGAACAAAACTAGTGGGTATACAAGGAGCTTCACCTTGTGCGTAATTGTCCAAGAAGGGAGAAGTTATTCACAATGGTAACTGATAACAGGGGAGAAATAAAGAATAAAGATGAAGTACATCATGTTAAACCAATCTAGTTGTGTAATATTTTTATACAAAAGAAGCCAGCACAAGCTGGGGTTGATGGTGGTTGCCTTGTCTATGTGAAAGTTGGTGTTCAAAACGACAGATTAAAGGGATGGTATATACAGTTACATCGCACACTGTGATGAGCCTAACAATCAATGAATACATAGGTCGATCTCGAAGTTCATCAAGCTGATCATCATATGAAGACAGTAAACGACATAACTAATCCGATCAAGGGGATAACTGTGGCTAACATAAAAGTTTGAGGATGGCGACGGTATAGACGCTTATGACCTCCCCCTCTATGCCTTACGGTAATGATGCCTCTGGCATTACGACCTTTACCACAATGACGTTGTCCAGAGATCAAATTATTTTGTGAATTGGATTTCACTTGACTGTCTACGGCCCTATTGCGTGTGCTCGGAGTAGAAGTTTTGTATAAATGTATCGTCGTGTTATTAAGTATTTTTTTTAAAGTTCTTTTCTTTATAAGAAGTGGAATAGAATAACCCGGTTGAAGCGTAATGATCATACGTTTGTAATGAATTGTATGTCCCATAGGTCCCATTCTTCTACCCTTTCCCGGGAGTCGATGACTATTCATAGCTATTACCTTGACACCAAAGAAGAGTTCGACCCAATGCGTTATTTCTGTCCTAGTTGATCCTGATTCGACATTAGAAGTATATTGATTGTTCCCCAATAACCGAATACTTTTGTCTGTAAATACTGCATATTTGATTCCATCCATAAATTCATTTTCTTCCCTATGAGTTCCAGTATTGATAAGAATTCTAGTTCTTACTGTTCATATGTTATGGTATGAATATACCATACCAATTCGTTATGTATGGATGATGAGATTCCATTGATACAGAGCCAATTCCAATAGACTTATTGAACGTTCCCGTTGGCGTGCATCCAGCAGGAATTGAACCTACGAATTTTCCAATTATGAGTTGGGCGCTTTAACCATCAGCCATGGATGCTTAACAGGGATCATCGTACATCGTTGATGCGTCGGAAAACCGACTTTGTTTTACCGCAAGCGCACAGTGTCGAAAGACGTAGACAAGAGCAAATACAGTTCGTTCCCACGAGGAGTTTGGATTAAAAAATATTTTTTTTTAGGTTTTTTTTATAAAGAATTAAATTAACTAGTGAATTAAAACTATTTAATAAAGTTGGAAAAACAGTACGAGGAAAATGTTAAGGTTCCGTGAATCCGTTGTAGATTAGGATTTAATTGTGTTCGTCACATAGGGTCTAAATTTTACTCATGTTCAGTATCAAATCTAGCTACTAATACACGGAAGATTTTTAATTAAGCACTAAAGAAAGAATTTCCGAAAAGAATTTTTTGTTCTCAACCTAAAGTAGAATTTCGAAGTACTAAATATACGGGGCATAAAGAGTCAAAGAATATTCATAAAACGATTTAATACGAGGTTTCAACGAGTCCTTCTACTAATCAAACAATGAACTATACGTGGCATCGAACATGAAAAATCATCGAGACGGTAAAACGTTAAGAGAGAGACAAATTAATAATTTTTAGTTCATACAGTTAAAAACCCTAGTTTCGAAACACAAATTAAAATCATCTCTACAAGTTCATCCTTTCTCCCTAACAAGGGAATTAGCCCAACATGGCTTTCTTAAAAACCATAAAAATTAATTAAGAAAAATAAACTAACCCTTTTCAGTGTTCTTCCGACTTCATCAATTATGTCTGAAAGTCTCTTGTACGTGAAGCTTCTTCTGAATGTTCTGTGAAGGTCTATTCTCTGTATATGTATCTCGTATGGGGCGTGAGGGGTGTGTTTTTTTCTACAGCTGCATAAGGCTATATATATAGCCACAAGCGAATCATTCTCCGTGTGAAACTCTATTCTATAGAGTAGCTCCTGACCAACTACACTTTCCAAATCCATCCCAAATTCTAAAACACGACCTCAATCTGTAGCCATTCATCACAACTCATTGACGGCAACTTAAGTTTTTTTCTTTATTTTTCCAGCACGTTTCCCTTCTCTTATGCCGCACGTTTGTCCCTGACTTCCCATCTTTTTTTTCCTTGAACAGCACTTACCCTACCGTACTATGCTGACTCCATCTGCCAGGCATACTATCGAACTTGAGCTTCTCTCCATCAACTCCACAGCTAACCAACCATTCAATCACCGATCAACTGCTCACATATTTCCCAACTGCCAGCACCATCTCTTCACTGCCACAGACTCTTCTTTAATGCTTTGAGCTGCAACACCCAAAATCTATGTTCATGGCCGCAAGCACCAATCACATGCTTTATCTTCTCATCAAAACAACCACAATAACTCGAGATCAACTGCACCATAACCTGATTATCATCTCTGTAAACTCATTATCTCACTGTCGTGAACTGCAACACCCATACAATATCGAACAACACAGCCATCACCACACTTTCTCTTCACTGCCATACACTTCAAGCTCCAGTTTATTACCGTCAACTACCATGAAGAACATGCACCTTCACTGCCAACAGCACATCTATCCATCACCATGTTCACTATCATCAACCTCAGCCAGCACTATCACTTGAACGGACACAGAAGCATCACCTATCAATCATACCAAACTCATCATGATATCGAGTTCATTACTACCACCACTTCCTTTCATCACAGCGCCATGATCAATCACTACACAGACCCAACCATCGCTGCCATGATAGACCCATCAACCTCACGTAACAGCACCATCGAGTTCATCTGCCTCCATTGATTGCTGCCATAACCCATCACTGCCAAGCTCGAGCTACATCAACTACACAGAAAACCAACCATCGACCACCTCTCTGCCATCACAGACTCTTCGTTGTTTGAAGAGAAGAAAGAAAGTGGCGCCTTAAATAAAGTTTGAATCTTGGCAGCCTTGAACGGAACGGCTGGTGCCTTGAACACATTTGAATCTTGGCAGCCCTGAGTAGAATGGCTGGTGCCATTAACATTATTTGAATTCAAGTTGTCCCTTAACGTTTGCAAGGTTGTCAATAACAGTCTCTCTTGAAATGACCTTTTTGCCCTTAGTATTCGTTTCGCTCATAACTTTCTCATACGAAGTCAGAATGACCTCGTTCTTTCGCCGTTGGATTCGTAATCGAATTCTCTATAAGATGGAGGGTAGAAATCGTGGAATGGGCTGAGATATACTGGGTCTTTGGCAATTCTTCTCTTGTAAAGCTTCATTTCGATTGTTTCAGAGACGTAACCTAATAAAACGCACAAACTAGAAAAGTAATAATAAAACACGGTAATTCACACAAAATCTAGCAAATAAGAATAAGGAAATGATACTTAAAATGTATAAATTATGCACTTATCAATCGTGAATAACCAAATTCCAATTGAATATTATGTGAATGTCATGGTGATGCATTCTAATGATTTTAAGATGATATTAGGAAATAACTTTCTCTTAACAGAATATGAGATGGTAATGCCTCATTTGAGTGGACTGTTTATCCAAGATCCCAGAGCTTCTTGTTTTGTCAAGGGAGTGAAGAGTGTTGACCCATGTGAGATTTTAATGAACAATGGAAGTGTAAGTGAGTATGCTTTTATATATAGTTTTGAAGAAAGTCTAGCTGAAATCCACTAGGAGTTTGGATACCCTATGGATCTCAGTATCCCATGTTCTCCTTAATCAGCACACTTGAAGTAAGGGCGTCACAAAGATGTTGGTGTAGTGTCTAAGTCCTTTTTGTTGGATTTAAGGAGTTAAATATTTATTGTTTTTTAGTTTGTTGTTATAAAGTTGGATGTTGCTGATTCCATAGGTCTTAGGGATAATATATTGTGTTAGAATTGGACCCCATTGTGTATCTGCATGCCCAAAATCCATCGTGGGTGGTTAAATAAAGTCATATGCTTGACTTTGTCAAAGGAAAAATCCTTTTCCTACTAACTAAGCCTTGGTGAAACAAGTGTCTTGATTCTTTCCTCCATGTGTTTGCTTAATGCTAACAAGTGTTTGATCACTTACTTAATGTGTTTACTCAATGCTAACAAGTGTTTGTACTTGCTACATGTGTTTGATCCTTACTCCCCAATGTTTGACACTTACCAAGAGTACATATTTGAAGTTCAAGTATAAATAGACTTATAACTCTCATATGTTGAGAGGCAAGCAATAAGTTTAGCAGGTAATAAGCTAATTATAGAGAGTAATTAAGCTAGATAAAGAGTATGTAAATGAGCATTCAAGTCAGCTAGCAAAGTCTTTAAGTATTCAACATTAGTTGTGCAGAATCACCCAAATCCCTTAGTGTTCTTTGAAGAGAAAGTTGAGGTTCTATACGGTACTTAGTTTGTGGAAATATAGTTTGTGCTCGTTTTTGTGGTATCTACTCACCGCTGATTCTGGAGGTTCAAGAACGTGAAACGTATGTAATCCGTTGGTTCGGTGTCATCCTCATTTGGAGCGACTAAAAGGTACGAACTAATAAACCGCTTCCGCATTCGATTTGTTCGACTTGCATATATATAAGTTATATGTGACCAACATTGGTATCAGAGCATTTTTTGTGCGTTTTCGCTATTTTGAATTACTTGAAATTAAGCATGTGGAGTCATCACCTTTGTGGTCAATTTAATTAATTTCATACAAATATAACATGCATGATATTAATAATCTTAAATATGATTAATATGTTGAATCATGTTGTTTTAATTTTTATATCATAAATTACACATATGAATATCTCAATGTTTTGATTATAATTGTCCTGCTCAAAGAAAATACTTAGTGCATGTGTTTGCAAAAAATATATATTACTTTGTGTATTTTCCAGAATTTTGTAGAATACAAAAAGTGAATTTTCTTGTTTCCGAAATGTTATATATTTTTGCTTTATTTTTATTAGTTGAAAATAATTTCATGAGCAGGGTACTATAAAAATCAATAATAAGTTACTTTTTTATTTATTTTTTCCACATGATGTACTTTGTTTATATCAAGCTTGTTTATCTTGGTTGATAGATAACTCATCATCATATGTTGGTTGATTCCAAGTGGTTGTATTGGCTTAAGTTATGTTCTTTACCAATATTTATTAGTCCAAATTAATTGATAGACGTCATATTAAACTACACATTTGGGTGATGATTATGATCCTAGCGAAATTTTCGATCTCGAATTTGTATGTAGATATGATTTTATCAATTAGATTTTGAAATAATATAGTGATTGTACACATAATAATAATGTCCATCTTTGTGCAATAAACATGTAGAAATGGCTACCAAAAATATGGTTGCTGATCTCACTAAGGGTGACAAAATTGATGGGAAAAACTAAGATGTGTGGCATAGAAAAATCCGATACTTGTTGGATGAAGGAGGTCAAACGGAACTCATGAAAAATGAAATGGTCCGACCCGCAGAGGGTTATACTGCCCAACACCTTCGTGATCTTGAAGCCTATGATGCCTGGGTTAAGAAAGATCGTAGTGCTCGCCACACTATGTTGAGTAGCATGCACAATGATCTTATTGGAGAATATGAGGATTTTCCAACTGCCAAGCAAATGTGGGACCAACTAAAATTTAACTTTGGTGGTACGTCCACCACTAGACTTTGCAGCTTAGTGATGAAATTTAATGTTTGCCGAAAGGATCCCAAGCATTCAATGACAAACATCTAAGAACGATGTCGTCAATGATTCGTGAGTTGAATTCAGCTGGGAATGTTCTTAGTGATGAACAACAAGTTTTATTTGTGATAAGGTCATTGCCTGATTCTTGGGTGCATATGAAGCAAATTCTGACTCATAATGAAAGCATCAAGAATTTCTCTGACATCTCTCGACACGTTGAGCTTGAAACTGAGCGCCAAAGGGCGACACGTGTGGCTGCCTTGTATGCTCAAGGTGAGCGCAAACCACAAGGGAGGCGCAAGAAAAATATCCAAAGGGATGTTGAAAAGGCTGAAAAACCAGTTAAGCGCCGTTGTGGCAAGGTGCTGGCAAAAGAGACAAATCTAAGATGAAATGCTATAACTATGGGAACAAAGGATATTTTGGTCGTGAGTGCACTGAGACGAAAAAGGAACCTTGTTAATATAACTATGTTCACATACGTGTGTATGCACATGTTATGGTTGTTCACTTTCTCACTGAATGGATTGTAGATACGGGAGTAAAAAAACATGTAGTTCGAGATCGAGCGTGATTTGTAGATTATCGACAACAAGTGAGGATGTTGTGGGAATTGGCACTTATCAACTCTCTATGCGCTCTGGACGCATTTTAACACTTCACGATGTGCTATACGTACCTAAAATTCATCATAATCTATTTTCAGTTATTGCACTTCTTAGTTTAGGTTACTCTTTTAAAATAGAAGACAGTAAATTGGACATCCTTGTTTATGGTGTTTTGTTTGGACATGGTTATGTAAGTAATAATTTCTTTAAATTAGACTTGTTTAATTCTTTTTCTTTTGAGACTTTAGTGTATGATGCTAGTATTAGTAATGTTATTGATTGTTTGACTTGGCATGCTAGACTAGGCCACATCGGGCAAGACAGGATGACTCGGTTAGCTCAAGAAGGCCATCTTGGATCACTCGCTAAAGTTTCCTTACCCTATGTGAACCTTTTCCAGAAGGAAAATCTTGTAGAAAACCTTTTGGTAAGGCCAAACGTGCTATTCAACCTCTTGAGTTGGTACGTTCTGATATTTATGGACCTATGAATATCATAGCTAGACATGGTTATTCTTATTTTCTCATATTTATTGACGATTATATGCGATTTGGTTATGTATATTTTATCGCTCACCGCTATGAATCCTTAGATTGTTTCAAGCGCTTTGTTGAAGAAGTTGAGAATCAAACTGGGAGGAGTTTAAAGACTCTCCGTACTGACCGTGGACGCGAATATTTATTTGACATGTTCAGGGAATTTTGTGAGAGTAAGGGAATAATTAGGAAGCTTACTATTCCTAATACTCCGCAAAAAATAGGGTTGCATAAAAAAGGAATAAACCATTATTGGATATGGTTAGATAAATGATGGCGCAAGCCAATCTCCCAATATCTTTCTAGGGGGATGCTATTATGACTGCGACCTACATTCTGAACCGTGTCCTAACTCAATCGCTTCCTTCTATGCCATATGAACTTTGGAAAGGTGAAAAACCTAATTTAGGAATTTTACGCCCATGGGGTTCAGCTGGTTATGTTTACACGTTTCTCATATATATGGAAAGCTAGGTCCTAGAGCAAGAAAGCTTGTCTTTATAAGATATTCTGGTTGCTCAAAAATCTATGTGATGTATGGTGAACATCCAAGTGGAGGGATGACTGAGGTAGAGTCCAGAGATATTGTTTTCATTGAAAATGATTTTCCTCGAACCAGTGACATTAACAAAAACTTGGAACTCTTTGAAATAGAAGAGAGTGAAGATATCTTACCATCTTCGAGCGAAGGTAGTGAATTAGTTTCTGAACTTATAATCGCTAAATATAGTGGGAGTGATCTGCATCCTAGTGGGAGTGAACCATTAGAGACCCGATTTTTTGAACCACGTCGAAGTGAGCGTGGAAAAGTACCCCGTCGTCCCTTTGAGATAGAAAGGGGAATGTTGATGTATGCTGCGAGTATTGAAGATGAACGTACTTCTTTTAGAAAAGCCATCTCTTCAACTGCTAGCAATAAATGGATTATTGCAATGCAAGAGGAAATAAAATCAATGGATAAGAATGATGTTTTGGAGTTGGTTGATCTTCCACCTGCGCGAAAGGCTATTGGAAACAAATGGGTCTTTAAATTAAACACAAGGAAGATGGGTCAATCGAAAAACACAAAACTCGTCTAATGGAAAAGGATATACTCAACAAGTATTGACTATGAGGAAACCTTTTATCCTGTGATAAGGTTTGCCTCTATTCGCCTCATGCTTGCTATTGTTGCATATTTGGATTTATAATTGTCCCAAATGGATGTTAAAACTGCATTCCTTAATGGGGAACTAGACGAAGAGATTAACATGTCTCAACAAATGGGTTTTGAGGTCAAGGGACAAGAATGCAAAGTTTGTCGTCTCAAACGTCTCATTTATGGCCTTAAACAATCGTCTAGACAATAGTATATGTGTTTCCATCAATCTATAACCTCCATTGGTTATGAAATGATTGAGGAAGACCATTGTGTGTACATAAACGATCCCAGGAAATCATTCTTATCCTAGCTTTATATGTCGATGACATTCTATTAGCAGGTAATGATTTAGGAGGTATTGTCACCACTAAGAAGTGGTTTTCCTCTAATTTTGAAATGACGGATATGGGTGAAGCTAATTATGTTCTAGGTGTTAAGATCATACGAGACCGCTCAAGAAAGATTCTTAGTTTGTCTCAAGAGACTTATAAAAAAGATTCTTGAGCGCTTTCGAATGCATGATTGCAAACACATCGACACTCCTATAGAAAAAGCATCTGTCCTAAGTAATGATCAATGCCCTAAATATGAAGAAGAAAACAAATACATGTCCAATGTACCTTATGCATCCGCAGTTGGGAGTCCTATGTACGCTATGTTGTGTACTAGACCTGACTTAAGTTTTGCAGTAGGGATGGTAAGTCGTTACCAAAGTAATCCCGGACCAGATCACTGGAAAGAAGTTAAAAGGATATTTTGTTATCTTAATGGGACTGCTAATCTTCTTCTTAGTTACCATGGTGAAGATATTAGACTCAGAGGATTTAGTGATGTCAATTGGAGCAACGATAAAGATGAGTTTAGATCCACTTCAGGATATGTTTTTAAACTACAAGGTGGTGCAATCACTTGGTGTAGTCAGAAATAGAAGTGCATTACTCTGTCTACAATGGAAGCAGAGTATGTTGCACTTGAGGAAGCTGTCCGGTTGAGGAGATTTCTTAAGAGACTCGGTATCTCGGAACATGCAAAAAAAGCGGTGTTGTTTCACAGTGATAGCACATCAGCTCTAGCATATTGAAGGATCCCAAATACCATGGAAAAATCAAACACATTGGTAGGAGATTCCACTTTATACGCGATATGGTTGCACGAAGAAAGGTTGTTCTTAGACATACCTCCACAAATAGAATGTTGGCTGACCCTTTAACTAATCCCATTCCGAGAATTTCTTTTCAATCTCACGGAGAAAACATGGGATTGAACAGGATTTGATACGTAGAACATGTGATAATGACATTATTATATGATGAATAAGTATTTAATGCTTTCTTAAATAAATATGTTTCTATAGAGTTCATATATACTTTTGATGTGTACACGGATGCTAAAGTTGTCGGTAGGCAGGAATCAGCCTACTCACACAGGTGATTCGCCTTGGCGCTTAGTATAGTGAGCAAGATGAGACAAAAGAAAATACAGTTTTATGTAGATATGTTTTTCAAAAACCACGTGCTTTTATAACAGACTTTTCTGTACAAGTATAGGTCACCTTAATACGTTTAATATGAGATCTCTCAGAGAGATCGATCATTAAATGTGACCATCATTTAATGAAGCCTATTATAAAGCCATATGTGATTTTCTGAACAGTCATTATGTGAATGACTGTTGGATCAGAAATTCAAGTTAGGCTCTTAAATAGCGACTAGACTAAGATCTGTATGGCGTAAGCTTTATATGCCGGACATGCCCATTTGAGTGGGAGAAACGCCATAACATACACTTTATGGTGTATGTGCAAAGACGACCGAATGTGAGAGCGACGAATGATACCCTGCTTCATTGTTGTGTGAGCCACTGGATTAACATCCAATTTGTTTACCCCTTTGACTTGGGTTTATGTCACAAATAGGATACTTGATGATGCAACTTTAGCTTGTTTTCTAATACGATGCTAATTTTTGTATGATGAGGCATGTCTAGGAGAGATGTTAAGTTGAATTGAAATGATATGAATTTCTTGGAAGAAAATTTGATGATATATTATGAATTGTGACTCATAGTTGGCCAGCGTTTTTCGTCTGTCAAAAATCATGAGTACAATTTGTATATGCATGGGTGCAATACTGCTTACTAGAGGGATTAAAGAGTATTGTATCAGGTGTAGTCAAATTATCTGAGGTAATGAGATACATATATTTCTTTGTGAAAGGTTGATGTCTCCATGATGACTCGTAATGAGGTACTAGTATGGATCTCCCGAAATCCAGGTATCTCGGCGGTCGCACAGACTATTTACTAATATGAATATTTTTCTCTTAGGACTGTGATTAGGAAGCATGTTGGTGCGACACGCACTATGTGTGAGTAGGAGATGTTGGAATTGGGCACCCATTGTGTGTGTGCATGCCCAAAGTCCATCTTGGGTGGTTAAATAAAGTCATATGCTTGACTTTGTCAAAGGAAAAATCCTTCACCAACTAACTAAGCCTTGGTAAAAAAAGTGTCTTGATTCTTTCCTCCATGTGTTTGCTTAATGCTAAAAAATGTTTGATCACTTACTCCATGTGTTTACTCAATGCTAACAAGTGTTAATACTTTCTACATGTGTTTGATCCTTACTGCCAGATGCTTGATACTTGCCAAGAGTACATACTTGAAGTTCAAGTATAAATAGACTTATAACTCTTATATGTAGAGAGGCAAACAATAATTTTAGCAAGTAATAAGCTAAGTATGGAGAGTAATCAAGCTATCTAGAGAGTATGTAAGTGAGCATTCAAGTTAGCTAGCAAAGTCTTTAAGTATTCAACATTAGTTGTGCAGAATCACCCAATATTAGTTAGCTAGCAAAGTCTTTAAGCTAGCTAGAGAGTATGAAAGTATGAGAAGCAAATCAAGTTGGTGGCACAAACAAAATTGGTGTTGAGAGTTGTATTGAAGTACGACAAAAAAATTAGCAGCAAATACACGAGTGACCCATCAAGAACATATAAGTAAGCCCATCAAAGATATGATTTTAGGGAAACTCATAGCTATGGAATGTTTTACATAGGATGAAGATGTATCAGTTTGAAATAATAAGTGAGGTGTATTGGTTTTAAAGGTGCATATAGGACAATAAAAGGTATTGGCTAAATTATATCCTAAACAAGTTAGTCATAACGATTCATGTATAATCATGCATTTCAATCATTTTGTTTCTTCAAAGCAAGAAAAGAATATGAGAGTCATGGTTCTTTGCCATGCAAAAGGTTGAAATGGATGCAAGTCCGAGATGTGAAGTCTGCAGTATGATTGAGGAAATGCGGAAATCTAGTGTAAGACATGTATAGTTGTTGAATGCAACAAATGTCGGAGGTTGAAGGAAATAAATAAACTAAGGAACATATCATGGTTTCTATAGGATCATTATGGATATACCCTTAGGCACAACATAATTTGGAGAAGATTTGGATCCTGGTGCAAAAGTCTGGCAACATATTTTTTAGTTTGCATTTTAAGCATTGGAATATGGATTAAGTAGGATTGAAGCATAGTCGACAACACGAAAATAAAGCTTAAGTTCATAGGATTAGTGGCATGGCGGTAAATCTAATCAACGAGGGTAATACTAGGCAAAAGATTGGCAAGGATGTTCGCATGCCACCAAGTTGTTGAAATTATAAAGATGGAGTATTTTTTTTAGGTATACACAATCATGGGATTCAATGTGTTACTGAACTTGACTTGTATTCAATGAGGTCGTTGAATCGAATGGGTGAGAGATATTTGTTATTCTCTTTTCAAGTAGCACAATAAGTACAGCTACTATGTCTGAAAATGCCACAACATAGAACAAAAACAAGAACTGCCATTGACGTACGCAACATTGGATGGTTCAATGCTGTGTGCCCGAGAATTCGAGTTGGCCCAACTCAACGGAAGTAAGGATAAAAAATAGGTCATTTGATGACCTATGTGCTGGTCTAAGGCTTAGGAAAGGGACGCAAGGCCTTGGCAACGCATGCGGAACAATGGTTTTTTTTTTAAGCAATCGTCGGTTGATTGTTGATGGTTTGCATTTCTATGGCGATTACATCTAGGGATGTCAATGGGTACCCATCATTCGGGATCGGAACTGAGCGAATTGGGTTCGGGTTCTAAGAATGAACTCATTAACAATATTTATACTCGACGGGTAGAACCGTTAGGAACCGATAAACTTTCGGGTCCTAATGGGTATTACCCGCCGTATCGGGTGCCCGAAATGTAGATGGTGGGTTTTTGACAAGGATGAAATAGTAAAATTACATCTCAAGAATCGAATATGAGAAATATTAGATTTTTAAAATTCTGTAAAGAATTCCTAGGCAGGCGCTTACCCTTGACCTCTATCAGGTATTTATCCCTGTCGTCTCTTTATATGTATGACCAACTACATATATGATCAAAATTAATGAATTGAATAACATTCATTACTGTACAAAATCATCAGAACAACACTAGTGCTCACTACGATTTTTCTAGATATTCTATGAGTTTTACATAAAATCTCAAGCTCCCAGATGGATTGCCCACTAGTATAAAGCAATTTGAGTATTAATTGGTGCTATATTCCGCAACTGGATTCCCAAAAACTACCTTATGTCAATATGCATGTTCAACTGAACAAAATTGACTGACTAAAATACCTATATAACTTCATATAAGAGATTACATATGAATTTATTCGATTAAAGTACCACAATTGTACTTAGATTCAAAGTTAAAATTATGTCAGACATAATTTCATAGGTTCTACTAGCTAAAAAAACCAACGTCAGTCACATTAATCCTTGCTTAAAGAGACAACTAATGTGAGTGGGTGAAAGAATTCAATTTAGGGTTTTGGAAACACTTAAAATAAGAAACACTTATAAGCGTATCAAAGAATACTTTCAAACCCTAATTGGAAAAGGGAGGCGGTTTTACCGTTCTTGCCCTCAACTTGTATGCCTTAGATAAATAGATAATCTCGTGCGTTTTTCTCCTAGGGAAAAACTCGTGTGTCTTCACCTAATAGACCAAACTCACATGTCCTGCTTCTTTCCAAACTTGGCGTTTTACTCTTTCTTCCTCAACGTGTGAGCTTTAGTACAAAGAGTAAAAGCGTGGATGTCTTAACCCTTGGTCAAAACTTAGAATTTTACTCTTTCTTCCTCAACGTGTGAGCCTTAGTACAAAGAAAATTTACACGAGAATCAAATGTCACAAATAGGGGGATACTCATTAAGGTTTTGGTCGGGTGGTTTACGACATGTGGTGCAGCAATGCACCCACTAAAGAGAAACTCTGGAAAATTCGATCAACAGTTGAGTAGATGAGTGGTAAATTGAGTAACCAACTATTCAACCTCAATCGAAAGTGGAGAGCAGTTGTCAACACTTTCTCCACCTTCTCCACTTCACCACTACTTAACCATCGATAGTTTCTTCTGGGAGGAGGTCATATGAACAGTCACAATATCTATGACTATAGAATAGATTCCTTAGTCTAAATTGAACAAGAACTCGAACTTTGAGACAAGTCCAAAATTAGAATAATTCAAATCGAACAACTCGATCATTCAACCTTCTCACACAGAGAAGTTTTCATATCTATTCACACCAATTACATCCTACAGAGTCTGATACTTTGACCTTAATTCTTCTCTCGCTTCCCTCCCTAAGACCAACGCTTCTCCTTCTCATTTGTGACTGAAGCAAGACTGAAACGACCATTGCTTGGTTTAGGCCAGGATTATACAAATTGATCTCTTGAATCTAAATAAAGTACTTCAACAATACAAATGTTTAAGGATTGACGAATTGTCACCTGCTTACCCCACTTTTCCTAAATTACCCTTTAATTCGTTTTTCCCCATAAACATTTTGGAGATCACAATGGAAGATTAATCTCTCAGTTGCAATTCTTAAATTTTCAATTTTAACCGGTTCCAGAGATGGTTGGCCTTAGGTTGGATTCAACAATCACTCATTCAAATCCCAATCATACTGGCGTGGGTGGTGATGCTCAAGATATTACGCCTATTAATAAAAATGTTGTGGTCACACCTTTTGCTAATAGCGTTTCAGAAGACAACCTAAATAACAAAACTTCAATTACTTTGGCTAGACTAGCACAGAGACAAAAGGAGCTTGCTAGAGCCATAGCAAGGCCAGAAGGTGCATATGGATCCATGACCAATTTCTTGCATACATTGATAGATGAATGTGGGCGACACGTGTCTTTGAAGAAAATCCATAATTTCTTGAACTAGGACCTGATCCCGCAATAGATGCTCCTCCTTGAGAGATTCACTACTTGTGAGAAACCAGTGGTCCAAGAATCAACGTTCCTTACAGAAAGTCTGTGTGTGCTTCTGCGTTTTTCAAAAGAACAACGTGTAGATACCCTTGTGCTTTCAACCGTGTTGCTTTTGACACACACCTGACTCCATCCTCTGTACAAGTGGTAGAGATATCCATCGCATCTGACTCTCCCATACCCAACATTACCTTCACTGAAGAAGACATGATGGATTAAGAGGGTCATAATCTAGCTTTATATGTGAATGCACACGTCAAGGATTTTGATTTCAAGAGGTTTCTCATCGACACAGGCGCAACTGCTAACATCAATCCTCTCAAAACTTACACATGGGATGTTGCAAACTTCAACACACTAACTCATAAAACGTACAAATGGATGAAGAATGGGGAAAAACATCCTTGACGAGAAATGTCCGCCCATGTCTTTACTTCAATATTTTAAAAGGACTCGGTGTTCCGAGTTATCGTTTAACAGATATGGCCATCACGATAAAATACACGGAATCTGAAAAATTCTAGGGTTTGTCTTGATAATAATTTTGAACACGGTTCTCACCAGCTAAATCAACTCCAAATCCAAAAATTATTTTAATGGATGAAAGGTGAGTCTTTTTTGTTCACTAATTGGGGTCAACCACTAATATCAGACATTAGATAAAGTTTCTACATCTCCTCAAAATGAACGACACGCAGACAGAAATTTCCAGACGAGACTCAAAATATTCACTCAGTTGTATGGTGTCATCACTAACGTACATAGTCTGACGACCACAGTCATATATCTCCATTAGTTCCCCCACGTCTTCTAAGTCTAGCACGTTCTAAATATGGCGTCGTCTCTAGTGACCCCTTCTCACAATCCCAGGCTGGTGCAGTCTCAAACCCCAAGCTGGCACCATCTCCACCCGACACCATCGCCATACCTCCATCCACAATACCAACGCCATGGGAGGTCAACACCAACTTCATTCATCATTGACTCCTTCATTATCAACTTTTCGTTATCTATCAATTCGACTTCTAGAATGCTACCACCTGAAGCAGTATCAACAACCGCATCAGAGACGACATGCTCACTACTCTGAGTTTGGAAGTGTACTTCATGACTCTTTTAAACTCTAACTCCTCCTCCTCCCTCATTTATGAATTTATTCATTCACCCAACCATGGTACCAAAAACGACGAAAATATTCTAATGTACTATGATATTCTAATGCACTATGCATGTAATTTCTTATAATTATCTCTATATTTTATTCCTACTTTGTATTTGACTTTATTTCTCTATGTTACTAAATCTATAATTTATTCTTTGTTTGATGATTTTCATGTCATAATATTTTTAGGTTTTTATAGAGAGAATGAAAACCAAAATAATATTACTAAATTAAGGAAGAAAATCACAACTCGATACTTATTTTACCTTAACAAAATATCAACAAAATCATATCACATAATTGAGATGGAGGAATTTATAAAAAAAAATCAAGTAGCTGAACAAGATTTTTTGAAAATATGATGTATCACAATTTGGATGATGCTTTTACTGATGAAAGTAAAGGAACATAATGATCGCGTAGACCAAAACAAACAAGAATTTACTAATGAACAAAATCATGAGCTTAAGAAATTTAAAAAATATCAAAATTGGGAGAATTATTGAAAGGCGTAAGTGATAGGATTTTAGAATACCTATATAAATAACCACAATCGCACAGTGTCTACAATACAGACAACGGCAAGTACGGGTCGAACCCACAGGGAGCGGGGACAATACTGCAATCAATATCTCTAATCAACTAATCAAGAATAATATTTTTGGATTTTTCGGAATAAAGTTAAAATAAGAAAATTAAACTAAACTAATAAAATAAATCGAATGGGAGGAACAGTAACTAGGGTTTTCAGTATCCACTATTTCTATTTGATTACTGAAGTGAAACATAACTCCTGAATATTTATCTATTTTTTGTTCTATCGACATCACCTATTATATGTATTAGAGTCGCAAATGTCACTGGGACGCCCTAGGCATGGCACATCAAAAATTCTAAGTCTCAGCATACACCATATAATTGCGTTAGCGAGTAAATTATACGAAACTAATTATAGGTTCACAAATAATATTTGTCTCTTCTAAGCATACCTCATCTAAGAATTTAAAACCCAAGCATGCAATATCAAATAAGTAGATAAACATATTTGCTATCCTATTAATTCTGCGCATAGGTTACTGTATTGTACAAAACCGGTGAAGCAACAACTAATTTTTCATTAAATCAATAAATCAAAATCACAAATAATCTATTCAAATCATAATAGTCTGTACCAAATAATTCAATTTAATTGGTCTAATACTTTAAATGGTTTCAACATAAAACCCTAGATACAAATTAATTAGCAAGTCATGAGATTGAGTTTCTTAAAACCCATAAAAAATAATTAAGAAAATTAGAGAGGAAAAATATTGAACCCTTTTTAATTTTTGCTCATGTATCTCTCCAACAACCAGACATACACCAACACCCTCCTCCGTTCTCTCTCTTATACCTCTCGATCAGAGCCTGTCCACCCAAGAACCAAAACTTAGCAAACCTCCAAAAAGAGACGCCAATCAATCGCCTAGCCACCTGCTCCCCCTGTCTCTATTCTCCCCTGTATACTTTCACTTTCACGCCCCCCTGTCTCACGTCTCTTTCACTTCTTTTTATACCCTTCACCCCTCTCTTCTGTCTCTCTCCCTAGGTCATACGGTAGCACCCTCCTTATTTCCCACGTGCTCACCTTCTTCTTCACCTCACTTGAGTACTGCCACGTCCGACAGTACCAACAGAAACAAATCCCTAGCCTACTTTTTCTGTCATTTTCTTCCTATCTTAGTACTGTCAACCTCCACCACCCTATATTGTCTCCTCCCTTCAATAGCCTAAAACAAAACCTAGGTCTCCTCTTTCTTCATCAGTCGTTGTCCCCCATAATTAAAAAAAAGTCTCTCTTCCTATGACGTCACCAATGCAACAAACCCACTTCTACCTTTTGTTGCATACATGAGTTCCTAGACAAAGGATAGAAGACCCACGTATTACGAAGCCACCAAAGGAAAGTATACTATGTACTCTTCTTTGTTTCGGGTACAGTCAAATTCGACCGGCTTTTATAGCCACGTCACCTATAACCAGCCCCACCTTCTCTTGTTTGTGTGAGACTTGGGAAAACTAGTCTGACTCCCTTATTTTGCCTTTCAAGAAAAAAAATAAAGCCCCTTCAACTTCTAACCTCTTCTCACACATCCATCACTTTCTCTCCTAAGGTCTCATATGGACCCATTCTCTCACACATCATCGATGTTTTCATAGTGTTGTTGGGTCAAATAATTTCATCCAGTCAAAGTGGTGGTAGAATATTCATTCCTTCCATATTGTTTCCGTCTTGTCAGATAGAATGACCATTAAGTTCAACTGCCCGTCTAGCTCAGTTGATAGAGACAATCCAGCAATCTCTCACATCCAATCTTTAATCCCTTTGCATAAAATGCAAACTTAAATGTAAGAGCAGTTATAGGTAAGCCGACAATGTAGAAAGCTCATAAATTAGTCCATTTAGTCGTACTTAATTGTAACTTCGGGTCTTACGCATATTATCTATGAAAATAATAAAAATATATTATTAGTACAAATTCAAGCACTAACAAATATAAATTAAACGGTAAATATGTATAAATTATGCCCATATCAGTAAGTTTATTCAATTTATGAAGCTATAGTAATTGTTGTAGAGTCTTTGAAGTTTAAAGATGTTGGATTACAAATCCATTGTTTTTTAATTGTTTTTGGTTTTCCCTATTTCCCACCTCCACTTTTCTTATTTCTCATTCCTTTACAATTTGTAAAATCAATTTACTTTTCAATCTTTGATTTTTCCTATTTACCACCTGCAAAAATCAAATTGATTTTAACTATGATTATTACCATTTTTATTTGTCTTCTTCTTTATTGATCTCCCATTTTCATTAAATAAAATCATAAAAAAACTATCAAGTTGTAAACTCTAAATTAAATTTCTAATTAATTATGATAATGCACTTATTCTTTAATATTTATCATTTAATCCGTCGAGACATAAACAATTTATTGGCGGCTAATCGATAAATCATTATTGTTGAAGATCATGATTTTTTTTACAAACACTAGATAAATCAAAATATATTGATTAAATGCATTTTATACAAAATCGAAACTTAAAAGGTGTAGTTGTCCATATTACGACTATTACAAACCGTCGTAATCGTCCAGACTTCGACGATAAGGACAAAAGTTATGAATGTTAGTCGTTCTTTTTCCGACAACTTGAAACAACAATAGTTGTTCAGTACATGTCTGATCATAATTGTCATAGTCTTCCAAATTATTACGACTGAGTTTGACCTTCATGTATGGTTAAATAATCTTGGTCGTCATTTTTGTGATGACTAAGAGCAGTCGTAGTTGTTCAGATGATGATGACTACAATAATGGATTTGATTTTGCTTAAACAATTTTCCTTCTTGGGTTGGGTAGTAGATCAACAATTAGATAGAAAAGAAAAGGGGTTCAAGGTGGTGTCGGTTAGGGAAGAAAGTGTGGTGATGGCGAAGGTGGAAAAAACAAGAATATCATGATTTGTATTCATAAGGTTTTTAGGTGTGGGGTGGATAGAAGGTATGTAGGGTGTAAAAAATAAAGGCAAAATATATATGAAGGTGTTGTGAAACTAGTAAAGTAGAAAATCAGAGATACAAAGTAGAGAGGAATAAGGAGAAAGAATTCTCATTAATGTATAACAATACAAGGATTTATGTCTTTGTTTACAGGGATAAGAGACTTGGTACCCAAGTATATGGAAACCCTAATGTAAGACACAAAGGACATCTTAGTAAATAAACTAAGTTTATAACACTCCCCCTGATGACCATTGTGGCTAAGTCATTACAAACATATGAGGAAAACTCAAATCAGAAAAACCTGAAACTGCATAAGCATGTAAAGACTCAGACAGTGTTGGAAACGCATATGTTGCCTCGCTAAAACCTTGATAAGGAAAACCTAGTGGGACAAAACCTTGACGAAGGGAAAAGAGTACAACGCGTTAAGTCTAGTAAATACACCTTTGATGATGGCGCTCCCCCTGATAAGTACTTCAATCAAATCTTGGCGTGCAAATCTTTGAGACGAGAATTTCTTAAATGCAAAAGATTATTGTGATTTCGTGTTGAAATTTCCTAGCTAGTTGATGAAGTATTCTTTTGTGGTACTGTCTTCGAATAATAGTGTTTCTGGGTCTTCATGTATCTTTAGACACACTGAGGACTTGTTTCGTGGATTGCTAGCTTCTCGGAGATGATTTGCTGAAATCATTGATGTAATTTTTCAACAAAGTTCAAATATACGATTACATTATCATATGTGAACAAAAACCGTATCTGTGATTAAACATTATGTGGTTCAGAAGGACATCCAAATTCCTAAGAGATGATTATGTTGATTTGGTCTAATCAAATGTGGCCATCCACTAAATAACCAAAATTATACAACTCCCACTTGGATGCCAACCATGTTGAATTTTAAATTGCCCCACTGAAACCTTATCAGTAAAACCCAATGGGAAAAAAAACTGGACGAAGACAGTACAATATCAAAGTTTTCAATGAAAATTCCACGTCAGCGAGATGTTTCATTCACCTTAGAATTAAATTATAGACACTTTATTTATCAAAAGAAATTAATTTCAAGATCAATATAGTCACTACAAGGATTAATTATTTAGGCTAACAAGCCGGGTGCGCACCCTTTGACTTATTGTTTTCTACCGTATTCCAATTTCAAGTGGAACGTTACAAATTTCAGAGATTATTATGACGAAGAAAAAATAAAAATTGCTTAATATCCCTCAGGAATGCAACAATTCCTTGTTTCATTGGTGTTTGCAATTAAGAATACCATAATAACGATTTTTTATCTCTTTAGGATCGATAGGGAAAAACCAAATCTAGTTGGCTTATATGTTTCTTTTAATAAAAATAAAGAAATCATCATCGTTATTCTTTATAGAGAAATATTCACTTAGTGGTTGATGAATAGTTTCTTTAAAAGAATATAAACTAGTGGTTTATTATTAGATAAAACCATATTTATGGATAAAAAGTTTCTTGTAAACCTATGATTTGCATCATTCTTTCATAATCGACGAAAAATATCAAATCATATTGGCTAAAAGAATAATAATTAGGGAATGCCTATTTTTACATACCATATCCCAGAATCGATATAGAAAATCAATACCAAATGGTTTAAACGATATACAAAAATCGTATCAACGACAGGGGAAAATGTCGTTTTAGTCATCGCATATGGAAAATCCATTTTATGGTTGACGGATAGTTTCTTATAAAGAATCGGAAATCATATGGGTAAATCACATGATCCTTTTCTAAAGGATAAAGATACCAAATTTAATTGGCCGTAGGTTTTTTAACCATGCATGTGATTAATTAAAGGTAATCAAATTACGATAACACCTCCAAGTATCCAACCGAGGTGAACGGGTACATGCAAAAGATGAACAAAATTTAATGTTAGAATAAAACTAACTATATCCCGTTATAATTAAATAAAATAGCATAAAGAATATATATTAAACAATATATTAAATTAAAAGTTTTTCTATTTTATGTTGCCATCTTACGTGACCGAGAAAAAAATAATCTCAAAACGTTTTTTCTTCTTCTTGAAGTTTAGAGACGGTCATATAGTTTAGGGCAGAACCTGTGTTGATTACATGTGTTGGTAACGTGTTAAGAAACTAGAAAACTAGAAAAAAGATATAAAAGTAGAGAAAAACAAGGAGAATTTTTTTTCATTAATGTATATAAATACAAGGATTTATGTCTCTATTTATAGGATTAGAGACTTGGTACCAAAATATTATAGAAACCCTAATGTTAAATATAAAGGGTATTTTAATAAATGAATTTTATTTATAAGAGAAGGTAGCATTTAAGAAATTTTTTAAAATTTATTTGGTGGTACATGAAGATAATTGGGAGTATGAATTAATGAGGATATGAAATAGAAAAAAGTAGAGGTGGAAAGTAAGTAATTTTTTTTTTAATTGCATTGGTAATGTTTTATAAGTTTTTCAGATTATGAGCTTATGGAATATTTTATTAGTTTTTAATTATTATCGTTTCCTACTAAATTTTTTCTTATATTTTTTTTTCGAGATTCCGACTTACATACTCAAACAAACACCATTGGAGATGCTATGAGGACAGTGAATAGCTTCGTACATGGTTACCTATTGAGTACTTAATATCTCTTCTACACGACTTCCATACGATGGTTGGCAAAAAAAAATATTAATTTTACTCCTGAATTTTGAACGGTAACTATTCGTCCAATTATCCCTTTCGCATAGGGATAATTGGAAAAATGCCCTAAAAATGGATATCCAATTGAAAAAATAACCTGTAAAATTAAAATGATGGGAAAATACCCCACCATCCATTTTTCCATCCATTTGGGGTTAAATCTCACACAATTTTTTAGCACACGCGAAAAAATGGACTAAACTACCCTTCATATCCCCTTCCAATCTAGGCACACATGTGTCTTCCAATTACTACCCGTGTGTGTAGTAACACGTGTGAAGACACTTATAGATCTAAGAAAACCCTCGCAACCGTCTCACTCATCTTCTTTCACTCATCTTCTTTCCCTTTCACTCATCATTTGGTCAATAGCAGAAGAACCCTAACATCTTCAATGGAAACCATTTCGTTGATTCTTTTCGACAAATCAGTAAATCGTTGACTAAATCAGTAAGCAGAAGAACCCTTCCAATCTAGGCCAGTTTCCCCGACGGTGATTAAAAGAAGATTCAACAGTTGAAGCATATAAGGATTACAGAGCTATTAACAGCATAAAAAAGTAAGTAAATTGAAACCCCAATCTTCTATTTCCCCAACTTTCATTATTTGCTATGTTAATTTGATTATGAACGAAAATTGATTTCTAGGGTTTTTAAAAATTGAGGGTTTTTCTGTTTACTGCATAAATTAGGGTCTTTTTTTGTATTGAATGTAGTATTAACATGATTAACAAGCAATGCATTTCGATTGATTAATTTGATTTAATTTTGGTTGATTTAGGGTTTTCTGGATTTGGTAACACTGAGATTTGTTGAAGGTTTTTGGTAACTCTGAGATTTGTTTTGTACAACAAGCAGAAGCTCAGATTAAAATATATCTTGCTTTGTATATTATGATTCATGAATTACAGAGATTATGCAGTCTAGATTGGCTGAAAAGGAAATGGTTATTTAAGAAGTTCTGTTATAGACAGTGTTTGTTAACAGAATGGAATGTATGTTATAGATGAAAGTGTGAAGTTCACTCTAGACTGGTCCGAGTTGATGATGATGGGTTTCGTGGGTTAACATTTTGTCCCCTTGATTCAATTAGTCGGGCTTAGTCTGAAATATGACATTTTGTTAACTTCTTCGAACGCAAAGGTGGGTTCTTTTTTTGTACCATACATTGATTTCGATAAATAGATGTTTATGTTCAAAAACATTTGAAACAATATTAAGAGTGAGCATTGAGGCAGAAGGATGCTTCGTTTTATCTTCTTAAATGGCGACTCATAATCTCATTTTTTTCAAAGGTACATCTCGGATCTGTAGAAGGCAGAGGTTTCGTGGACGTCCACTGTGAGGAACGGAAATCTGCCATACGAAGAACGTGTGTTGAGAAAAGTTAGACGAGAAAATTTCATTTCTCTTCTCTTCCAACAGAAGAGTCTGTAGAGAAAATGTTGCAGACAACTTGTTCTTGCATCTTAAATACTTTTAAAACTTTTATATGAATAGCTGGTAATCTTTTGGGTTTTTTTGTGTTTTACATATTTACTCTTGTTTGATCAGCGAATATTTGTAATTTTATTTCATGTAATCAAGGATATCATTGCCAATGTCTGCATCTCAACCTTTTTTTTTCTTCTGATTTTTAGTGAAGGAATACTTAATCCTTTTGAGTCTTTAATCATCAATGCTTGCAATGGGTTTTGAATCATCAATTTTTGATGACACTGACACATGACAGGTACATCAATAATGAATCATCCCTAGTTAATCAGAAGTGAATTGTGAACAATAAATGATACCAAACCGGATATTCTCGTTAAATCAATAGATGGAATTCTGAAGGGTAGTTTAATCCATTTTCCCGCGTGGTGTTAAATATTTGTGTGAGATTTAACCCCAAAATGGATAGAAAAATGCATGGTGGGGCATTTTTCCATCACTTTAATTTTACATGTTATTTTCCAATGGGGTATCCATTTTTAAGGCATTTTCCCAATTATCCCTTTCACGTATTGTGCGATTTAAAATACGAAATACGACTGATAGTGAGTTGTAGTCATTCTGTAATTCTTTGCTGCCAGTTACTCCCTAATGAAGATGTTACATAGTCCTACAGTCCTACTTGTGTCTGTATTCTAGCAAGATACCCATGTTGGTATCCTTTTGGTATAAATGAAAAGGATATGGAGGGTTTTCAATGTCATTCAGGAGTAAAGAAATCACATAATCTTGGCTGATAACCAAAACCACTTCAAACATGCGTTACAAGCAAATAAAACTGAATTTATAAACAAAATGCATCATTTTCATATGCAAACGTCAACACGTACATAAAAAAATTAATACTCCCCATATACTGCTTGGTAATTAACTTGGAGATCATTACAAAAACTTACCAGACACCACCCGAATATTTAACACCAACAACCTCAACCCACCTAACTACAGACGAATCCTTACACCTAATGAAGCAAACCATGGCTACAAAATAAAAAACTTATCCAGTACACCAAACAGGTGATGAAACAAAAATAACTACACCATGGATGGAACTTAGTGATATTCGTCTCCATAATACCAAAGTGAACTTAACAAAAGAACATAGAACTGCATACATTCTTATGGAGTTTAGGCAGTTCAGGCACTGGTGCAGAGCCCACCGACGTTGTCCCTCCATGGCTTGAAGAAGTTTCAGACATTTCATCAAACTTCATAAATGTTGAGACTTGGTCGCTGCAAGGTGGGCATATGCTACTGGAGCGACTGCAACAATCAAAAAAATAAACCCAACAGTCAAGAATGAGAAAGGGTGTCATCTGTTACTGCATGGCAGTATCATACATGTTCCTAAGATTTTAAAAATACATATAATGAAGCAGCATTAGTCGCCTATGGAAATAGCCGTGGTGCTCCTCTGGTACCTGCAGAAATTAGATAGGACGGATAAAAGTTAGCATAATTCTAAGCATCACACGTTCAACCAAAGTAAGCTTTATCTACTTACACATAGGATAAATTGTGAACAAGTTCCTGCAACTCATCAGCTGAAAAGCCAATTTCATCCAACAAAACGTGGTAATGTGCTGGCCTAGTGGTTCCATATCCAAAGAAAGTGAATATAAGTTGATTAAACTCAATAACATTACTATGCAAAAGAAGAACGAGATATGAATAGTAGATATTATCATAATTCTAATGCTTGTAAAGTAATAACACTTACAATCATGCCCACATGTGCACACATATAAAAATCATTGTTTCGCGGGTGACAGATTTTATTGTCAATAACGGTACCTGAAAACAAGGAAACAATTCAATAGCCAAGTTAACATGGAGTAGCTTAAACAGTAATTTGTCGCATAGTAAGTAAAATCTTATGAATGCTAACCGGATGGAACATTGTCAGGACTGTTTGGCTGAAAAAACTTGGATTGGTGGTTTTTCTGAGCAACAATTACTGTAAACTTAGGAGACCACTTCTCGTCAAGGAATTTGCATGCCTGTAACAAAAATATATTACACAAGTTAGCAGTACCAAACGAAAGGATAATCATAATGCTGTTAAAGGAGAATAGAATCATACACTAACCTCAATAATTTGAACCAATTCAATGTTCAAGACTTGATTGAACTGGGACTCACTCACACCATCCTTACATTCATAACACCATCAGTCAAAATACAAAAAAAATGGTGATGGGTCTTGCACACAATTCATAGTAGACAAAGCCATTAATGATTTTGAAGTGAACTTCTGGACAAGTTGATCTACTTAGATTCGGAGAGAATGTAAAACTACATATCAAACTGATCAGAATAAAATAAAATCACCAGAATACCTGAAAATAATAATTTGTTCAGGCTTTCTTTTGTTTGAGCTTGTATAGAAGTCCAGTAATAGCTCACTGAAAATGAAAAATTATGTCTCCTCATCAGTACAAGGATTCTAATTAAGAAATTACACAGCTAGAGAAAGTCAGTAAAATAAATATAAGCTGGACTCACCGAATTATGCCATCATCCTCTGTGTCCGATACGGGCTTGAATAGATTATCTACCATCTCAACCTTTGGTGATTGTGTTCACACAGATGCTCTATAACGTGAAATAGATGGCCAGTGCCTGGGGCTGACTACCTAAGCACTCAACAAATGAATCAATCATCTAACCATAAATAACTAGGTTCCCCTGTAATCTTGCATAAATGTGCAACATAAAATAGCTGAAAATATAATAACAATAACAATAATAATCAGCCCCCCTATCCGCTTCGGCTCCCTTGGCTGGTTCCTCATGAGGCTCGCTGGTAGGCTAGCACGGAAACTTGTTCAACTAATGTAGTACGCTGTTGGAGCTTAGCTTGTTAGGCTTCCAACTAGTTTCTTGTAAAAATACTCTTTATCCAATTAAAAAAAAAAGAATAATAATAGCAAACATTGAAAGAAAAAAAAAATACCGCAGCTACAGATGCAATATCAGATTGTCCAGGAGAGCCATGTGATACGTCCATCCCAAGGATCATAGTGGGAATTTTAGAGACGAAAGAAATTGAACAAGAGTGCGCAATGGCCAACACCGAATTCAAACCACCAAGCTGCAACAGGTAGAAACATAAACAAGCTCAACCACACGCACTGAGGAAAGGAAAAAATGTGATTTAAGTATCTTTAGAGAGACCTACTTTGGCATTGATCTTAAGAAGAACATTTGTAAGGTAATTGTCATTGACTCTTGCAGGCGCCGCACATTGAGTAACAATGCCAAGGTCAGCAAGATTCTTCTTCTTCCATGGACCTTGTGATTTGATGTTACACAGTTAGATATAAAATACATACACAAAGGTGGCAGTATAAGTAAAATTTAATGTGACAAACCAAAGCCCACCATAGATGTTACAGTTTTTCCTGTCTGGAAGAAGTCAAAGAAGAAACTGGGGTGCTCCAGGAAGTTTTGCCCTAATCTGTTGAAACATCTCCTCCGCTCGAGCAGGTGGAGGTGCCCATCTAGACTGAGGAGGCTCTTCGAATACATCAAATGGAGGCTCTATCATCTATCAAAATAACTTCAAAATGAGATGCAAGAAAGTAACTTCTCAAGGTGAATAAACAATGCAGTATCGCTGGAAGAAAAGAACTCACCATTCCTTTCTGTTCTCCTAGTGTGGTCAGATCTCGAACTAGACCACGTATGTCACAACGAGCCGAGAAGTTTACAATTGCCCAGCGTTGAACCTTAATTGGTTCGACAAATACTTTATTATTAATGTTCCATCTTCCATTCCGAGGAGTGAAGTCCTCTCCCTTGCCAAATTTCAACTGCCAGAAAAAAATTATTTTGTAAGCAAACCCAGCTTGAACAACCTTAAAACAGCGAGGAATACCAACAGAGTACGAATCATAATAACAGGCTAAGAATATCAGCGATAGAGTTCATTGCACTAGATTTATATATTAAGATAACAAAATACCCTTGGAGGTTGTAATACACGGCCTTCAACTTGAGTAAACTGAGAATTAATTGTAACACCAGAGGCACGTAATGCTGGTTCAGCATCATAGTTGATGGTTTTCATTGCCTGCGCAAACAGAAAAGCTTGTTATCCATCATGATAATCGACAGTGCCTAAGATCATAAAAACATCTTCGGCAAGAGGAGACCTACCTCAGTCAAAGCTGCCATCCTTTCTTGAGGCTTCTGTCTCGATTTCTCTACGAGTGAAGATCTCTGGTGAATCGACAATGCCTTCGTATAGTGTTGCAAAGAAATTAAAGTACAAAGCTACAGAAACACAAATGAACTTCATCGTTATCGTACTAAAAGAAATCGGCAACTTAACATAGGGCTGAAGTTATCTACTCACCTCAATTGGAATGTAAGTCGGTCGCTTTGGTTTACCAACATTAATGCATGGAAGAGACCCTGAGTAAACTAATTCAATGTGGCGAATATTAACAAAATAATCAGTGACTGTCACTTCAATCATTTCAGGCTCGCCATCTCCATTCCTTTGCTTCATAGAGAATCTACAAGATGAAGCAGGTCCAAGTAATACACACAACTCAAGATCGAAAACACTGTCAGTTACAACCATACGTGTGCAAGTTACTAGACATACTGTCTCTCGACGGAAAACAGATGCACACTAAATCAATCATCAGCTGACCTTAAATCACATTTCAATCATAGCAAAAGCACGGATACATAAAACATAGAACGCAAAGCTTACGTTTGTCTATCGCAGGGAAGTTCACTTAACCCAGTTATCTTATACTCCATATTAGATGGGCTGGCCTTTATCCTCAGATTTTTGAGAGATCGCTTAGCCTATAGGATCAAATTACCAAAACGTTATTTTGATAGGGCAATTATATTAAATAAAACAAGCACACAATTTGAGCTTAAAATGCTTACCTTTGCCCAATCAATGTCACCTGGATCCTTCACACCTTGGTTATTAATTAAAAAATCTACAACTGGTCCCGGCTGTATTACCATTGAAGTAGATACATCTGCAATGGAGATAATAACAATAAGAACACAACAGTCAGAAGAGTTCTTCAAAAGCACTAATAATTGTTACAGAAACTTACTCATGAAATAATCAGTGGAAGAACTTACCAATGATCAGTGATAAACCACCTTGTGTAGCTCTGAAACTAGAATGGAATCCTCTGCATCCGAGGACACCTCCTCCAAGTCCGCAAAATTCTTTGGATTGTTGTGGAAAAAGGATTGAAGAACAAGAAGGCACCCTCTGAGCAAAAAGTAGAGAAACAAAATCAGTCAGCACAACAGTAAAGAAACCAAGCTCACGAACTTAAAATGATATCCAAAACTCTTGGTGCTTCTTGAGAGTTCTCTGATTCCTGACCAAGGAGCGCATTTCCAATGGCCTGCACTGGAATTTTGGCTGCAAAACTAAGCTCCACCTTGAAGGTCTTAGAATGGTATGGTTCGATCAGCATCATTGGGGCTTCCATTGCCTGCAGGGCTGCCATTCCTGGTATTCCTGAACACATTTCATCAAGAAGATTAATAGGCATATAAAAAAGATGACTGAAATGTTCTAACTAAATGAGTTCCCACGTATAACCCATCGATAGATGGGTGGGTGTGTGGATGGGTGTATACCTATTCGATGACATCTCATCAAGCATGACAGTGAACTCAAGTTTGGTTTGTGGGAGAGGACCAACAGTAAACAAACTTTTCTCTCCATCATAAGCAAAGTCTTTTCCAGCTAACTTAGAGGCATAAGTCTCTTGAACTCTGTCAAGAACTTTCCTACCCACTCCCTTGCTTTCTACAGGGCGATCGTCTTCGTAGAAAAGGGACACCTAAAGACAGGAAAAATAGAAACACAATGAACATAATTAGGCTTAAATATAATAACTTTCTAACTCTAGAAGGACACCATCCAAGCAAAAGGGCAAAGAAATACATACACAGTAGTGAAAGAAGTAACTGTCAGTATTACTAACAGCGACTTTAAAATGGTTAGTCAACAACTGTATTTTGTTCCCCTTATTTCCAAGACCAGTTCTTGCCATTGGAACACGCTTAGGTTTTGTAACTTTCTTAACTGGCTCAGTAGCCTTTACTGGTTCTACTTTTGTTGGAACTACATTTGGTGGAACGGGTGGTGGAGGCGGCAATGCGTCAGGTCCATCAAGCTCAGAGTCACCCATCTTTCAGACCTTTAGCATTGAACAAAGTAAGAAAATATCATCAGTATTGAAGATTAGTCAAAACAGCAAAAAGGAAGTTTTTAGATGCAGAACAATTTCACATTGCAAAAATGGTGATCAATGTGAGCAGTGAAGTTCAAAAATCTGTGAGACAGAAGAAGATAAACAACCCAAACCAAAGCTGCTAAAACTTTTATTTTAATCATCAAATCGTTAATACTGCATGATAAAGTGTTCCATGTGGACATAACTATGTTAATACTACAGAAGCAAAAGCTAGTCATATGGTAGGATGAAAAGCTACTCAAATACAAACTTAGTACAGGAACATGCCTAACAAAGGTTTAAGAGCCAACACTAGAAGTGATTCTGAAAACAAGCAAAACACATTAATTGTTTTAAGTAGACACAAAAAGTGGGTCTCGAGTAAAGGGTTAGTTTTCTTAAAGCAGCTTCAGAACTAAGAGAAGACCAAAAGAAAAGTTGGAAAAGGTTTTAAGCACCTAATATGCAGCTTGAGCTAAGTACAAACCCAAAACAAAGACTACCATGGATTTAAATAACAGTCACCGGCCACTTGAACAAAGTAACACCCAAACAAAAAAATAAAACAGGAAAAGCAGCTTCAAACTAACTTAAACAAGTCTAACTACCACAAAAACCTTAAAAACGCTAGAAAATGCAAAGAAGGAAATCAAAAACCTATGAACACAAGAGATCAGTAAAAGAAGTAAAAATAGAAAACCACAAGGTATTTGCAAGCAGAATAAGATCTTTGAAAAAAACCAGAAAAACTAACTTACAAAGAAGCTTCCAACTAAGTAAAAAACAAAAAAAAATATACATACAAAGTTATAAACAATCTACACCCAAATATAACCATTGAAACCCCAAACAACACAACAAATTCTTCCTAAACAAAAACCCTTACATAAAACTATTAAAAAAAAATCACAATAAGTTGCATGCAAACATATTTACATGATTTCAGAAAAACCCATTATCTGAAATCCGAATTAAAAAAAAAAAACATAAATTTGACATATTTGACAGTAATATTATCAACAGCAACAACAACAAAAGCTTTAAAAAAGGAACTTAAAAAAATGTTTAAAAACAGAAGCATTCAAAAGATCCAAACTTTAACCACACCAAAATCTAGCTGAAAATAAGCAAGACCACGCATACATTCAATAAACCCTTACTCAAACACACCAAAAACTTCATTAAATAAAGGAACAGAAAACTTAAGGAAATGACGAAAATGAAAGAAGAAAAACCATTAATTCTAACCGAGAAATGTAAGACGAAATAAAACCCTCACCTTAAAGCAAAACAAGAACAACGAAAACCTCTTCAACTCCTCTGACTCTCTCTCTCTCTGAACTCAAAAACACTTCCGAAACCCAAACTGTTCTTCTTCTGTCTCTCACTCCTAAGCAGTAGGTCTATTTTAAAGCTGTCTTGATCCCCACTTCAGTTAATAAGTACACACGTTTAACGTAAGTAATTAACACTTACTAACGGTATCTGGAAGAGCATTGTGCAATTATTCGGAACTAAGATATTGAAGGTTATCCTCACACGCGTTAAATAATGAGTCAACAATATTGGAGTTGGATTGTTTCCACAAACGACAACAACTGTAACAAAAATAGTTTACTTGAAACCATTTCGACAAGAGGGATGGGGATACTTCACCATCTGTCGAGTGATGCACTTGACAACCGTCGGATGATGCATGAGCAAATCTTAGAATTTGCTGTTTTCATGTTAGACACCGGAGCAACCACTGTGGACGGGTCCCAGCCCATATATCCCTCCCACATCGGAAAGAAAATCATAAAGCAAGGTTTATTTTGGGTTATTTAGATTTTAGTATTTAATTTTATGATCACAGTTGTATTTGGTCCTAAAAAATATAATATTATAAGTTGTTTTTAGATTTTAGTATTTAATTTTGTGACCAAAGTTATGTTTAGATTCTAAAAAAAAATAATATTAGAATCTGGTACCCAGGACTATAGTGGATCGTCTTGACCGTTATAAATATATTTTTTATTTTGATTAATTTATAAGTAGATAGAATCCAACGGTCCATATGAGTAAGGACAAAGCCTCTCTTTTGAAACCTTTCTCAAATAATTTATTTGTGTTTTTGCAAGAGAGAGAGCGCTTTATCGGTTGTATTTTAATTTTCCCTTGTAGCTCTTTCTTCCCTGCAGATTCGAATCGAATAATAACCCATCAATCCCAATGTCATATAAACTCTAAAACAATCTTCACCATTCATCAAATTATTTGTTCTTGAACTAACTTCTCGATCAATACTCTACGGGTTAATTCCTCACACCCAAATTACTGAAAAATATTAACACTATTCAAAACTGAAATCAGTAAAAAATAAACATTGAATAAAAGATTGAGCGAAGGCTTACATTTTTATCACATCCATGGATAGAGACGTTAGCATCATACCATTGAGCGTCCATAGGTTATCATGAAATTATTATTGTGATTATCCTTATCCATGTTTGATTATTGTGTCCATAATGGGTTATCATATTATCCTTTTTATCAATGTAATCCAAGAGGTATTGTTTCCATTTTTAATTGCATCAAACATCTAATATGGATACTGGTGCAAGAGCGGAATATCAATATTACTCGGTCCACCCATACCTAACTGCAACTAAGAAGAAGGAGAAGACTTTGAAGGAGCGATTACAGGAGTAAGTCGATTGTGATACTGTTGATTGTATGTTTCGATTGTGATATTATTCGATAATGGAATCACCCCCTTGAATTCGATGGTTATTGCAAATATTTGGGTTCAGTGAATCTTGAGTTGTGCTTGTTGAGTTTTGAGGTATATGCATAACATATGGGAAGTTTTAAAACAATGCTGGGTTCGTGAATAAATCAAAACCTAATATTAAATTGGTCATTTCCTCACTTAACTTTATTTACTAATTGTCAAGACGGTCAAATCTGGTTCTGGGTACCAAACTCTAATTTTAAACTTTAGGACCCAAACGCAACTTTGGTCACAAAGTTGGGTACTAAAATCTAAATATCCCTAATATTAGAATTTGGTATATAGGATCGTAGTTGACCACGTTAATAATATAAAATGTGGAAATATATGAGGAACCCAAGTTTGGTCCCTCTCTTTTCCATAAACCCATCATTTAGATGGTTTATATATGTAGTCCAATCTATATAATAGACGGTTAAAAGAAGTTGTTTTAGATTGATGGGATGTTTTCACATTTTATGGATGACTAAACTGACATTTATCAATTATGCTTTATTAACAAAAAAATATATAAAAAATCCATTGCACTGTCAATTAGTCATGAGTGTTATTTATAGGCGGTAGTTTCTCCTTTTATGTTTTCTTCTTTTATATTCTCAAACTTTTATCATCACTGAAAGAACTCCATTGTTATTCATCGAGGTTTATGTATTTCTTTATTCAGTTAACCGATTTTTTTTTCTCTTTTTCTATTTTTCTTTTCTTCTACTTTTTTCTTCACCTTCATTAGGGTTTGGTAAAGATTTTAAGGATTTTTTTTTTTTGATAATCAGGTAAACTTTTTTTGTGTTTAATGTTTCTTTCGGTATTCTTATTATTATTGTACCCATAGTCATTCGTATTTTTGTTCCATGATTCTAACGCATGGAGTAAGTTTACCGTTTGAATTGATTAAGATGGTACTCTGTCATGAGTATCATTAGCATTTTCCGAGTGAAATATTTTTTTATTCCCGTGTTTCGAGTGAAAATTGTGATTATCACTAAATTGTGAAAACTATAATTTTCAGTGACCAGGTGATAATTGCATATTTTTACAAAATGCAAACGATTCCAATAGATGAAAATTGTTATTATCACTAAATTGAGAAAACTAGAATTTTCATTGAGCTTTGATAATTGTGATTTTCACAAAACTCAAGCGTGAAAAATTGGGATTATTATTAAATTGCGAAAAATGGAATTTTGACAGTCAAAGAATTAAAAAGGGGTTATTTTATGGAGGTGAAGTAAAAAGTTTTAACTTGAGGGAGGTGGAGTTTTTTTAAGGATTATTATTTATCAAATTATTAATAGATTTTAAAAAATAAAATATGGAGTTAAACATGGGTTTTATAAATTAGAAACCAAGATTTTGGAGATTATCCCTATATTTGGTCACTACGCCATTTGGCCTATTTTACAACATTTCAGATCTTAGATGTGCAACGGATATGTCCGTTGCACAATCGGATATATGTTTCTTTAGTTACGATTTATGTCAAATTAATTAAACAAAGTTTGTGCAACGTTTATAAACGTTGTAAACTGTGGCATTTTCATAAATCTTTTGATGTCCGAGGGTTTTTAGAATTAGTTTTTTTTTTTTGTTATTCTGTTTTGTTTTAAATTTAATTTACTTCAAATCTTTTTTTAGTATTATTTCGGGGGTTTATTCAGAGAACGCAAATAGAGAAGTTAAAATACTGAGCTCGTTTTTCTCTCTCGGGAATCCCTTTTTCTTTACCAAATTAAACAGATTTCATTTGTAAAACGTGAAATCATCACCATTCTCTCTTAACCTTCATTTCATAATCAAAATGCTAACATAAAATCTTGATCTATCTTATAATAACTCAAATATAGATTTATTTCGTCACCCTACAAATTTGATTATGTGCCTAAAATCAAACCCAACCATTAACTGATAGTTGATCGTGCTACTACTAGCTAGTATTTGTCTATTTCCTTTCTTATTCTCCTTATTTTCTCTATAAATTAAAAGACCTGAAGTTCATTTTCTTGGGTTTTTTATAAGAAAAAAAAACGACTACAAAAATGGAGAGTTCAATCTGGTTAGTAAACTGTATACTGAGATGTTCACCAATCTATTCAATCAGATCTAGTTATTTTTTTTAGGGTTTTAGTTTATCTGGGTGTGAATTTCCTATTTGATTGATATTTTTTTTGTAGTTTTTGTTTGAATTTCGACTTAAACCAGAAGAGGAAGCTTTAGATCTTAATCTTTCAAGGTAGTATTATTGTCTCTTTCGTCAATTTCAGTTTTCTAGTATGTTTATTGAATATCTATTGAATGAAGTTGTGTTTTATGAATTTTGTTTTTCAGTGATATTCAAGGAATTATTGCAGCACTACAAAATAATTAGAGAAAAACTTCATTAAGATGACAAGAAGAAGACTGGAGAAACGATTTCTAGGTAACATCTCTTTTGCTCAAATAATGTTTAGATATGAAAATTGTAACATCGATTGAGATAAAGGAAAATCTCGGATCTGATTTTATAAAACGAATTTAGGGGATTTGATGTGAGAATTTCCTGTTATTAAGTTTGTTAAGTCTCTATCTCGTCTTTCATTTTGTTTATATCTGAATTTTATTGAAAAACTTATGATGTGGTTTGAACTTATTTTCTAAATTACTGTGGATTCAGAAGCTAAGACGATAGTAAATGATTCAAATTCGAAACTCGAGAAAGAACAATAAGTTTATATTATTTGGATCTGATTGTATGTTTGGCGTCAGACTCTCTAGTGGCTCTCTTGTAATGTTTTTATCTAATTTTTTTTATTACAGACAGTATTTCATGAAGTCACTTTCAAAGGGTTCTATAGAGGTATAACCATTTGTTAATATTTTGGGATTTATAGTCAATTAGATCAATTGCGAGCACAGATTCTGATAGTTCTTGAGTATGCCGATTCTAGTGGATTTTATGGTTTGCTTGAATTATAGTATGTGAACTCTTTAAAGGATGAGTTTGCCAAGTTCCAGTTACTTCACGATAAATTTTCCAAGGAGAAAACAACATTTTTGCAGGTTTTTGAAGGTGTCTTTCTCTAAAAATAAGAGATTTCGTTTAATGAGGGGAGCTGATGATGTTGTGATCGTCGTAGTTAGAGGCATGCCAGAACTCCCTGATGCGTGGCTTAAAAGATAGTAACCGGACCTTAAAGCTTAACTTCTCGCTGGAAAATGCAGGTAGATTTTCCTTTTCAAGCATGCTTTGTAAGCATTATACTCGAACATAGTTTCCACATCATTCGAACTCACCCTTGTTCTGCTAAGGGCTGAAGGTTATACAAGCGAATGGGGATACCTTAGGAATGCATCACACACTTATGAGCATTGTCCAGGCCTAACTCATACCTTGTACTAACACTTAGGCCATTGGAGGCCGAATTTTTTGCTTCATCAACTCTGTTTCGACCATGTGCTGGAGTCTGCACTGGTCTTGCTCTTGTCAATGGTGCAGCAACCAGGCATATTCCGTTCATACCGTATGGTTTGAGAGAAAGTATGATCATCCATCAAATGGAATGAAACTACCTCATCAAGTGCGGTAACAATCATCTCTTGCATAGCATTACCGATCCAGGTGATATGAATTACCAAAGCGTCACAAACATCTCCCAAATTAGATGATATGAGCGACGAGAGGATGCACCTCAATGCATGGCATTGCGGCTGCCTACGTACCCAACCCATACCTTGAAGGGATCAAGCATGACCGTAGTTCATCAAAGTGTCAATTCGAAAGGAACAAGCAACTTAAGCCTATTAAGGCAAAGCCAACATCAATTCCCACTTCACCGCAAGGCCAAAGGAAAAGCAAATCCTAGACCATATAGGCCGAAGGACTTTCACAAGGTATGCACTAGCTTGTGCATAACTATCGCTATTTACTATGAAAATATGCGTTCTCGAGTACGTAACACGATTGAATGATGCTTTCGTATAATTCAAGCTTTATGGGCTAAGCTACAATCATATTGATGCTTAAGCATCAAGTATGATCCAACGTATAGGCCACATCACATATATATGTGCATTACCCCTCATGCACATTCAAGTTTTATCGTTTAAGCTATAAGCATATTGATGCTTAAGAATCAAGTATGCTCCAACGTATAGGCCACATCACATATATATGTGCATTACCACTCATGCACATTCAAGCAAAGCTCCCTCCCTATATATGTTTTATTCGCATTTTTACAAATAAATAAAAGAAAGGGAAGTGACATCCATCGACTGCACTTTAAGCAAAAATGCCAACTGGTTGGCGCCTCTAGGAAAATCCGCTAACTGGTTGGTGCCTCTAGGAAAATCCGCTAACTAGTTGGCGCCTCTAGGAAAATCCGCTAACTAGTTAGCATATCTAAGCTAAACCGTCATATAGTTAGCATAACTAAGGCTATTTCGCTTCCTAGTTAACATAGATAAGCATCATTGATATCCAACCAAAACCTCCTACATATATATGTTTTATTTGCATTTGTACAAGTGGATATAAGGAGGATATATGACGTTCATCTACTGCACTTTCTAGTGATGCATTCTCAGGCATGCATCATGGAATAATAGTGCATTAGCACTATGATACGCTCTCGGGTACTCCACATAGGGTCAGTGATGCATTCTCAATCATGCATCACGGCATAATAGTGCATTAGCACTATAATGCGTTCTCGGGTATGCAGCGTTGGTTCAATGATGCATTCTCGGGTACGTAGCATTGGTTCAGTGATGCATTCTCAATCATGCATCATGGCATAATAGTGCATTATCACTATAATGCATTCTCGAGTATGCAACATTGGTTCAATGATGCATTCTCAATCATGCATCACGTCATAATAGTGCATTAGTACTATAAGGCATTCTCGGATACACAACGTTGGTTCAGTGATGCATTCTCAATCATGCATCACGACATAATATTGCATTAGCATTATTACGCATTCTCGGGTATGCAACATTGGTTCAGTGATGGATTCTCAATCATGCATCACGGCATAATAGTGCATTAGCACTATAATGCATTCTCGGATATGCAGCGTTGGTTCAGTGATGCATTCTCAATCATGCATCACGGCATAATAGTGCATTAGCACTATAATGCATTCTCGGGTACGCAACATTGGTTCAGTGATGCATTCTCAATCATGCATCACGGCATAATAGTGCATTAACACTATGACGCATTTTCGGGTATGTAACATTGGTTCAATGATGCATTCTCAATCATGCATCACGGTATAATGATGTGATATGTAATAGAGGTAAATAAAGTTCGTTCAAGACTTGTGAAGATTTTTTTTTAAATCTAATTTCTAAGACTAAAAATATACACAAAATATGAAAATTATATTCACAAATACTGAGGTTATGGATTTCACCATTAACCAATTAAAGTGATTCAAACTAATTAATATTCATGCAATTCTTACGTTTAATTTGATTCTAAAATATTGCAACAAGTAGATTTTCAAAATAACAATTGTATAACAAAAGCATGGAACATCTAAAACTTAGGCCAAAGCATGTACCATCTAACGAAATCACAAATGCTTAACAAAAATCATTAAATCAATTTTTAACCAAGAAAATTAATCATAAAAGAAATTGCAAAAATAATTAAAATAGAAATATACAACTTTTATTGAAACAATGGCTTCCTCTGTCACCTCAGCATATGGGGTTTAGCTCATCTTGCCCAAGACACTCTCAAAAGGTTGGTACATAGCTCAAAAGTGCTTGAGAAGAAGAAAATAAACAATAAACACTAAATCATGAAAACTGTAACGTTTTTAAGTGTTGCAATATTCACTGTTACAAAACAGGTGTTGTCGAATCAAAATATACGATGCAGAAGCAGCTGTTAGAAAAACGACTGTTTCTTGGTGCTGTTAACTTCAAAAGAATTAGCCACAGAATTTGGGACTTTTCTTGAGTGTAGTATGTTCTTCTTCTTTCACGAGATGAACTTGATTTTTTTCTGTTGTTATTTTGGCCGAAGCCAACTCCCCTTTGATTGTTCTCTTTGACTCCCTTATATACTACAACATACAACCCTTCGAAATAACTCCCAAAATCTTCAATATAATCCTCACAAATCTTCCCTGATTAATAAAAACTTCCGGAATATTTTTCTGTTTCTTCTCAGTGATATCTCGATCCGCTTCTTCCTTATTGCACAGATTTTCTCTCAATTTCGTTTGCTGCTCCAATTAACTCAGAAGATATTGAAAGAGATATCATTATAACTTGCCTTATCTCACGCGATTTGATTTCAAGATGATTTTATATGTTCACGAGATTTTGTTTTGATTTCTTTTTTTTGTTTTGTTTTCTAAACTCGTTCAGCTCCTCATAAATCAGGCAAGACAATATGTTGTCTTAACCTACTGTCCAAAATCATCTTCACAGATTCACGGAAGAAAGAGAATTTTTCCCGCCAAATTGAGTTTGAAATGTGCTTGGGTGCCTTGTAATAAATCTCAGGTGCCTTTATCAATTTTGGGTGGGTGCCTTTAGTATTTTTCTGGGTGTCTTTATAACTTTGTAAGTCCAATTTTTCCATAATTATTGATTTCCCAAAAATACCTACAATTACATAAAATGACACAATTAGTACACAATCGAGCTTTAACAATATACAAATTGGGAACAAATTAGACACATAAATGTGTCTATCAAATAATAGTGCATTAACACTATGATGCTCTCGGGTACGCAGCGTTGGTTCAGTGATGCATTCTCAATCATGCATCCCAGCATAATAATGCATTAACACTATAATGCATTCTCGGGTACGCAACGTTGGTTCAGTGATGCATTCTCAATCATGCATCACGATATAATAGTGCATTAACACTATAATGCATTTCTCGGATATGCAGTGTTGGTTCAGTGATGCATTCTCAATCATGCATCACGGAATAATAGTGCATTAGCACTATGATGCTCTCGCAGATACTCATCAAGGTCATTTGTGCCTTTCCCGGGTAAGGGTCATTTTTGACTTGTGATGCATTCTCGAATATGCATCACATGTAATATGGCCTTAACACTATAATTCGAGGTCAAGGCATCCACAACCTGATGCAATCCTAAGTGAGCTTTAAAATCTTAGGGTGAAGCTTTATCCCAGGTCATGACGCGTCCCTGAGTAAGCGTCGTGCGAAAATTATGGGTGTAACACAATGTCATTCTTTATGAGGTTCATGTTGTCGTCTATCTTCTATAAAACCAAGTGGTTTCTTAAGAACATGGTCATACAACATGAAGTATCACCAAATGTTAGACTTCTGAGTTCTGATCATACTTTGGATTGAATCGGCAGGTTGTAAATGGCTCCTTCTGGAAAGGAAAACCTGTTTCAGCTCCTTATGAGGGAAATAGTCATGCAACTGCCTTGGCATAAGTGGTTACTGATATAGTTTTTCTCATATCATATGACTTACACAATTATATTCTTATAGATAAGCCAATAGATTACAAAATCCAATGTACGCTAGTATGCCTGTAAGCATTCCGAGGAGATATTATATTCATATGATTTGTAGGTTATTCCACTAGGTACTAGATCTGATTTTGCCAGAACATTTGGATGGTCGGTTGATGTTCCTCCCTCATGCCTTCATTTGGTATGATCCTTGGATGATTGTTTATTAGCCCTTGAAAACTAAGAGATAAAATTTTTATGATTGCTTTTATGAGGAAAAATGACCCACGTACATAAAGTCGTTGCTTGGTTTTCAGCCAAGTAAAATTATTTCAAGTTCTTTCACTTCACAATTATAAATAAGAGTATAGTTATAAGAACATATTCGATCCACAGGGAGATATGGATTGTTATTCGTGTTTGAAAACTTATATAAACTGGGGGAATTTTGTGTTTTAAGACTAAAGTAATTATACTATCAAATAATAAATAAGGAGAATCAATAAGTTGAGAGTACTGGTTAAAGGTTCATCTTCAATCATAAGACATGTACTTTAACTAATAACTAGAGTTATCACTTAATCATTCATTATCAAGAGTCCTAGAATATCCTATCGAGAGCATACTTCGGTAAATTCCTTATCTCCTCACATACTATAACGATGAATATGCAATTACTACTCAAAGAAAAACCTAATGCACGTGCTATTAAGTTTAATCCTTCAAGAGCATTAATTTCTATGAATTAGACTAATCAATGCAATAGATATACTACGAGTAATTTATTTAACATAAGTCAAGATTCTACATGCAATCACACAAAGGTTTTGAATACAATTGGTAGTCACAATATGCTACTAATGACAAGGTTCATCAACAATTATGTATCTCAAAACCCTAGTCTAGCAATAGATATGCATTTATGCTTGCGTAGCGCTCCTAAACAAACAATCACACAATCATACATGGCGATAATAATTAGTATAACAAGACAATAATGATTTAATTAAGATGATGAAATTAATATATAATTTTAGTGACATGTTCATCATATCCTTTAGCTACTCATGGATTTCTTAAAATCCATGGAAAAATAATAAGTAGAAAAGTAAAGCAAACCCTAGGTTGTAGAAAAGTAAAACAAACCCTAGGTTGTAGAAAAGTCTCTAACTCTAAAGCTTCTTTACTTCTCTCCAAAAGATATGATATGATCTCCACCGATAAAAATATGTGAATTGTTTAAATAGGTGTCCCAAAAATAGAAGTGTCCGTGCTTAAATCCCGGTCGAAATAGGTTGTCAAAACCGCTCAAGATATCCAAACTATGAAATAGGTCGTGAGTAAGGACCACAAATTTCACCATTAAGCCAATGGGCCACGTACAGGTAAGGATACCCAGCCCATTATCATGTTTTTAAACTTCCATTAGCTTGTCAGTTCTGCGAAACTGACAGTCATGTTCAATTTCTCCTCAATGATTTTTACTCGGTTTCTCTCGAGGGATCAAGCATCGAGAAATATTTTTCTTTCTGAATTTTACGTCAGCTCCTAGGTTTCCTCGACGGCCAGTCCATCGAGAAATTTATTTAATCTGAGTTTTGAAGCTCAGCTCCTATCTTCTCGTATAAACAAGACTAAGTTTCATATTCCTTCTCAACTTTGTTCCTCCCTGTTTTCACGACAATAGAAACTCGGTTTCTGTTCTATCTAGAACTCAAATATCCTCCCAACCTTCACTTCCATTAATACTCCATCAACACCATTAAGTCTTCATCATAGAATCAACCTCATCTCAGCACATCGATCTCAACTTAAAGTCCCATCATTGATTCACTGCCATGATCATCGTCGATCACCAAAACCTCGAATATTGCCAACCATCAATCAACAATCAACATCAATCATTATCGTGATCAACCATAGCAAACATTATTCTCGCTATCACAGACTATCTTCATTGCCATGAGTGAAAACAACCATTAACAACTAGTAGTTAATAAAGTGGTAAAAATAGTTCGTTCATTGAGACTTGTAAAGATTCTTTTTAGACCTAATTCTGATTTAAAATAGCAAATAAGTAAAAGATGATAACTATATTGAGAGAATCTGGGACTCCACCATTAATCATATTTGAGTGATGAATACAATGATTCTTAACAATTATAGCTCTTTTATTGAATCTGTTTTTTTGCCAAAAATAGATTTATAAAACATTAATTGTAAATCATAAGGATGGCGCATCAAAATATTTAAGTCTAAGCATACACATCAAACAAAATCATAACTGTTGATGGTAAATTTTTGACAAGGGAGAAAATTGTAATATTGTCTTTGCTCAGCTGCAGAGACATAAAATAAATGTATATGTACGAACGTCCTGGCACGGCATCAGAATTATGAATATGTACTTCTGTCTTATTTCCGCAAGAGAATTGAGAATGTGTATTCAGTTCATGGATACATTAATCATGTATCTCTTTTACATATATGCGCATCCAAAATTTCAGAGCTTTACCCGGTTAAACCCTCGTTATTTCGTGTGCGCCCTTGTAAATTATTTGTATTAATCAGAACACTGATTATACAAAATTACGAACATTCGCAATGGATGCTATGCTATTTTTGAATAGAAAACGCTAATTAGATGCATATCATCTAAATACAGAGTCGCATCAAACATTATTTCAAGTCGCAAACTTCCACGACTAAATTCCTTAAATATGTTCTGAATGCACTACATAAAAGCCGAGCATAACGCCAACATTAAATCTCATGCGACTGAGAAACCCTAAGCAGGACATGGCTATGCCTATGACACTATCTAGTGTCAATGCGAGCAGCGCATAGGCAATGGCCATGACACCAGCATGAGCCATCCCTAGCAAGCCCTATCCACGCTCTCAACGCGTAAACACAACACCAGCAAGAGCCATCCCTTACAACCCTAGCCACGCTCTCAACGCGTAAACACAAGACCAGCAAGCCCTATCCATGCTCCCAATCCATTATCGCATACATCAATACCATCGAACGCTAGCAATAGCGCTAATCTAGCGCTAGTGCCATTCTCCCTTCATCTGCTTATACTAGATCCTTGCCTGCTCGTGCCAGATCCATCTATTGTCTTCTCACGTTAGCATCATCCTTCGTTGCTATCGCCATCACCTACGCCATATCCAAGACATTATCATGTGACGCAACACCTCAATCACGCCTATAGCACTCGCATGCGTCATTGTTGCTAGCACAAACTGCATGTTACAAACATGCTACAAATATGCCATTACCATGCTACGTTGGCATAAACTTATTGGTAGCATTGCCTCACGGTGAATTCCCAATTACTCACGTGCCTTGAGTCCATGACTCCATGATGCGTCGGAAAACCGACTTTGTTTTACAGCAAGCGCACATTGTCGAAAGATGTAGACAAGAGCAAATACGGTTCGTCCCCACGATGAATTTTAATTAAAATATTTTATAAGGAATTTAATTAACTAATGAATTAAGATTATTTAATAAAGTTTGAAAACAATAAGAGAAAAATGTTAAGGTTCCGGGAATCCGTTGTAGGTCAGGCTGGTGCCATTGCAACTATTCAAAATGTGGCTTCCTTGAGTAATTTTTTCTGGTGCCTTTATAAATATTTGAATTGTGACAGCCCTTAGCGTACGATGGGATGCCAATAGTGGTTCGCTTGAAGTGACTATTTTGCCCCTTGTTCTCGTTTTGCTTATAACTTTCTCATACGAAGTCGAAATGACTTCGTTCTTTCGCCGTTGGATTCGTAATCAAATTCTCTACAAGATGGAGGGTAAAAATCCTGGAATAGACTGAGTCCCTATGGGTCTTTGGTAATTCTTCTCTTGTAAAGCTCCATTTCACTTGTTTCAGAGATGTAACCTGATAAAACACACAGACTAGAAAAGTAATAATAAAACACGGTAATTCACACAAAATCTAGCAAATAAGAATAAGGAAATGATACTTAAAATGTATAAATTATGCACTTATCACTCCACTAACTCCTACGAGAAATCAAAACATGTTACATGGGGGATTCTTCATAGATTTTTTTGTCTGGTGGTTATAGCAACATGCGGCGTGGCAACACCCCATGATGAGAAAGTTACAAAGTAGTGGTGACGATTATGGAAGTTAATAGATGATGGAGTAATGGTTTCCAAAAACTTCCCAAGCATAATGGGCGTAGCTACATCATTATCTCCACAATCTCCATCTCTCCACCTCCTTACTACCTCCACTACTTACGAAGGAAAAGTGTGTATTCCCCACCTCTATAAATAGGCTACTTAGCCTATTCAGAAAACAGAACAAGCTTATCATTCTCACAAGCTCTGTTATTCTCTATAATTCAACACCTCTATACACAATTCATCACACTGATTCCTTTAACTTTCTTTGCTTCCCCCCCCTAAGATCAACCCATATTCTCTCTTTATAACCGAAGAAAAACGTGAACGGCTATTTTCTTAGTTTAGGCTTGTTTTGTATGATTTTGATCTGCGAACCTAAAGAAAGTACTTTTACAGTACATTTTTTTTCCTATGAGCAATTTTTAGGTACTAACAATCGGAGATTACAGCGGGAGACCAACCTCTCGGTCACGAAAGTCAGTTCTCTCACTGGTCAAGATGGTTGGCCTTAGATCGAATTCAACAGCTACCAATCCCAGCATTTCCCTTGTCAATATCAATGGTGATGCGCATATACCCTCTCCGAAATTCAATGGCACCACCAACCTGAGCCTCACCAATAGTACCACTGAAGAAGTCAAAACCCCAATCACCTTGGTTAAGTTAATGCAAAGACAAGAATCTCAAGCAAGAATTCTATCAAGGCTTGAAGACGCGGTAAGCGCTTAATTTTCTTCCCTTGTCAAGTTAATAGAAGAAGTGGGATCTCGTAGTGCTTTTGAACGAGGCCCAAATTCCAGCGAACTAGGGATATATTTTCCGACTAGCGCTTCCCTGCGTCCCAATATCGGGAGTTTCACCACTACTGAAAAACCGGTAGACCAGGAAGCCATATTTATTATTAAGAACTTATGTGAGCTTCTCCACTTTTCCAAGGATCAATGTGTCGACACTTTTGCTTCTCTCAACCGCATAGCCGTGAACACACGCCTGACACCATCCCCGATGGAGACGAAAACATCCATATTAGACAACCCAGTTATAAACATCGTCACCTTCACCGAAGAGGATATGATGGCCGAAGAAGGCCACAATCTAGCCATGTATGTCATTGCTCATTTCAAGGAGTTTGAATTCAAGAGGGCCCTTATCGACATATGAACGGCTTCTAATGTCATTACACTTGGGGATGCTCAAGGCTGCTTAAATTCCACAGAACAAGATCATACATCATCCCTTAGTGATGCAGGATTTCGAAGGTAACCGCACTAAATCCTATGGCCATGTTTATTTAAACTTACAAGTTGGTCCCATCGTGTCCATGGTAAAATTCCACGTTATTGCGAAAGAGCCCGAATACCATATGATACTAGGGCTCCCATGGCTACATGATAACAAGATGTTCCTTCCACCTACCATCAATGCATGAAAACAATGTTGAACGAGAAAATTATACGCATAACAGCATCGCAGTCACCTTACACTCCAATATATGATGCTGAGTTCTTCAAACCAGAAGACGACGCCGCCAAACCATCCAACAAGGTCTACAACACGTCGCTACCCGAATGGGCATCAAATATTATATGAACCATCAACCTCTGCCATAAGAGCCAGGTCATCAGGAACGATTTCTAACGTCAGACCCTCTGGACGACACCACGGGACCTCCAGCGCCACAAATCCTTCACCTACTAAGAGAGGATATAGTTTCATAAATAGTTATGACGACGAGAGAAGAGTGGTTTACCTCTGCCATCGCTGTTATCAATTAACATGGAAGGCCCGCAAAGAGTCTTTCCACCTACAGATATGTAACCACAACGAAGAGCCATATCATAAACAGGTCCAGGACGTGCCATGGCAATTAAAGGACGGTACAGATGGTAATCCGACACGCTCAAAACCATCAACATAGAAACAGAAGAAAATCCACTACCTGTTTCAATCATCTCATCCTTGTCGCCAGAAGAAAAAACGGGGCTCATCAATCTACTCAAGAATACCAAGATGTCTTCGCTTGGACCTATGAAGAGATGTTAAGGTTGGATTACAAATTGGTCACCCATCACTAACACGTTGCCCGTGATGCCAAACCAGTCAAACAACAGCCTAGGCAGTTCAGGCACGAAGTCGAGGAGCAAATCAAAGTTGAAATTCAGAAGTTGCTAGCATCAGGATTCATCAATCCTATTCAACACCCCACATGGTTGGCTAACGTCGTCCCTGTCAAGAAAAAGAATGGTCAAATAAGATGCTGCGTAGATTTCAGGAACCTGAGCAAGTCCTGTCCTAAGGACGACTTTCCTCTCCCAAATATTGACATGCTTGTAGATGCCACCAGCGGACACGGTATGTTTGTATTCATGGATGGTTATAGTGGCTAGAATCAAATAAAGATGTACGAGTATGATGCTGAGAAAACCGCATATCGAACCCCTATCGGTAATTTCTGTTACATGGTGATGCTCTTCGGATTGAAGAATGCCGACGTTACTTACCAAAGAGCTATGAAAGCAATTTTCCATGATATGATATACAAGCAAGTGGAAGATTATTTCGATAACGTAGTAGTAAAATCCAAGACCAGAGCATCCCATGCAGACGTCTTATATCAAGTGTTCAGAGATGCCGAGTACCATTTAAAGATGAATCCCCTGAAATATGCCTTTGGTGTTTCGTCCAGGAAGTTTCTGGGATTTCAAGTAACAACAGAAGGGATCAAGGTGGACCCAACCAAAACACAGGCTATCACCACCATGCCACCGTCGTGCACTGTATGGGAACTTAAAGGCTTCATGGGAAAGGTATCATATATTCAACGCTTTATTCCCGGTCTAGCTCATTTTGTTGCTTTGTTTACACCTTTACTAAAGAAAGGGGATAGTTTTGTCTGGTCATCCAAACAACAAAAGGCATTCCACCAGATCCAACAATTACTGTTATCACCAGCTGTTATGAAATCTCCAACTCTAGGCAAGCAATTACTCCTCTATACATCCTTTAGCGAAGTTGCTATAGAAGCCCTTTTGTCTCAGGAAGACGACATGGGGACTGAATGTCCTATCTACTACCTAAGTCGTACGCTAAGAGATGCATAGCTAAGATATCCCAAGGTTGAAATAGCATGTCTATTCTTGGAACATAACATTCAAAATTTTCGGCATTACCTGCTGGAGAAAGGTAATGTTGATGGCTAAGGATGATCCTATAAAAAAATTACTGTCGAAACCCGCTCTCATAGGGAAAACAACAAAATGGTTACTACAGATGTCATAGTTTGACATATCATGTATATTCCCAAAAGCAATAAAGGGACAAGCAGTCGCGGACATGCTTACAGCTTTTCCAGGAGAAGATGATACCACAACACATGGAGATGTACCCGGAGAATTCCATATATTTCACTTGCCGAAGAAGAATCCTGGTTATTATACTTCAACGTCTCTGCTACCCCTAATAATAACACTGGGGAGTCGGTGTTGTATTAGTTTCTCCAACTGGTGAAGTTTTCTCGCATTCGTTCAAACTACACTATGAATGTACCAACAACTCTGCCAAGTATGAAGCCTTCCTATTGGGATTGTCGCTAGCCAAGCAAGCTGGAGATGCACGTACCGAAATAAGAGGATACTCTAAGTTACTAGTGAACAAGATGAATATTATCTCAAGAAAGCATACTAGACATGTATAGGGATGAGGCACAAAAGCTCTTAACTCACTTTGCCGAGGCGACAATCATACATACGGGGCGCACCAGCAACAGACACGCCGATTTCTTGGCAACTTTAGGCTCAAAAATTCGGTTTGAGGACTCGGATACAACCCTCACCGTGCGAAGACGTACCATGCCCTCAACCTGGATAGACAAGCCTGATGAAGAACAAGCCAGCAATTGGACAACACCTATCGTCCAAGAGATCAGTAACTCACACAACCAAGAAAAGGTTAGTCTTAAGGATTTAAATCATTTCTTCATATTACATGGATCATTATATCATAGAAACCCATATGGATCTCTGTCAAGATATCTGGGAGATGATGAAGCATAAAGGCAGCTCAATCAAGTACACCGTGAGATGTGCGGTCAGACACTAGTGGTAACTCTATATAGACGTCTTTAACATCTTGGGTATTACTGGCCCACCATAGAGGTGCAATCTCGATTACTGCAGAGCTCTTGCTCTAATTGTCAGATCCCGCCACAGCAATCAGAGATACTGATTATATATCATGCTGGATACTGGCGAGACCCATATATCAAATATCTCTGAAATGATGTCCTACCTCAAGAAAAGCGAGAAGTGGCACACTTAATCTAAAAAGCCAAGAGATTTTTCTATCACGAAGGAGTAGACTACCAAAATAGCTTTGGCGGATATTTATTGCGATGTTTGGCAGAAGAGGATATTCAGACTATCCTAAAACAAATGCACGAAGGGGAGCATCAGGGAAAAAGAAAATTATTTCTCCAAGTCCATGAGAAATTCTACTGGCCAACCGTGGAGGATGATATAACTTCATTCGTTCAGAAATGTCACCAATGTCAAATCCCCGACAACCTCATTCACACACCTTGCCTTCCTCTTCACTCAGTAAGCATCCCTTGGTCGTTCTATAGTTGGGGACTGAATCTCATTAGTAAAATCAATCCATCCTCGTCAAAGCAACATGAGTATATACTTACTGCCACAAAATACCTCACTAAGTGGGTCGAATTTGTACCTCTCAGAAGCACAACCGGAACAACCCTAGCAGCTTTTATCAAAGAACATATTATATGCAGATTTGGGATACCAAATTACATTGTACAGGATAATGGTACTCCATTCGCAAATAAATACGTCAGAGAGTTACTCGAAGGATATGGCATCAAGCAGGTATTCTTCACACTATAATACCCCCCAAGGGAATGGGCAAGATGAGAGCACCAACAAGACCCTTATCAGAATTTAAAGTCGCACTGTTTACGATCATCCAAGAAAATGGCACGAGGAATTGTCTATGGCCTTGTGGGCATATAGAACTTCTCCAAGGAGTTCTACAGGGACCTCGCCATATTCTCCTGTATATGGAGTCGATGCAATCCTACCTGCAGAGATCAAAGTCACATCATCCAGGATCGCAGTAGCAAGTGGGGTCTATTGGGACGAGTCTGAAATACCCAACTCCCGAGTAGAAGATTTAGATATGCTCGAATCTAGACGAGCCAAAGCAGAAAAGTATGTGGAGACTTATAGATGCAGAATCTTCAGGGTTCACGACAAAGCAGTACAACCCCGGGTGTTTCAGGTGGGAGATTTGGTACTTAAAACATCTAAGCATATTCAACGAGATATGTCTGCTCTGAAATTTGCTCCAAAATAGGATGGGCCATATGTAGTCTCCAAGGCTATGCCAATCGTGTATTACAAGATTGTTAACATGAATGGAGGAGCCATAGGGATAGTTATTAATGGAAAGTGGCTCAAGGCATATTACTCCTAAAAAAAACTTTCACTTCTCTTCTCACAAGTTCAATACAAACTTCAAAATATATATGAGCTTTCAAATTCAAAACCCACTACATTTCTCCAGATCATCTGAAACATTCTTTATTCAAACTACCCAAAAAAATAAAATAAAAAAAATAACATGAATGTTTCACTACTCATCCCATGTCCTAGAACAGATCTCTAAGAAGAGGAAAGTTGCGGTCGTACAACCTTTCCAGTCTCTCGCCATATCTTTACGAACGAGCCTGCAGATCTCAGGTAATTTCCTTAATCTTGGACGATTCTTCCTTCTAGGCCTTCTCCTCTGCCAAAGCTGCTACATTAATCTTGTAGCTCTTTTACATATATGTGGCTCCAAATTTTCAAGGCTTTTCCTGGCTAAACCCTCGTTGTTTCAAGGCTTTTCCTGGCTAAACCCTCGTTGTTTCATGTACTCCTATGCAAATTATTTGGATTAGTCAGAACACTGATTATACAAAACTGTGAACATTCGGAAGGGATGCTAATTTAGATATATACCATCTAAATGCAGAGTCGCATCGAACATTATTTCAAGTTGTAAACTTCCACGGTTGAATTCCTTGAATATGTTCTGAATGCACTGCATAATGGCCGAGCATAACACCAACATTAAATCTCATGCGACTGAGAAGCCCTAATCAGGCCATGGCTATGGCCACGATATTAGCAAATGTCAATGGTAGCAGCGCATAGGCAATAGCCACGACACCAACAAGAGCCATCCCTAGAAATCCCTATCCACGCTCTCAACGCGCAAACACAACACCAGCAAGCCCTAGTTATGTTCTCAATGTACTAGCATACATATATGCCAGTGAAAGCTAGCAATTGCGCCTGCGCTGCCATCATTGCTAGCGTCATTCTCCCTTCACATGTTGCGCCAGCGCCATCCTGCTCGTGCCAGCGCCATCTCTTGCCTGCTCGTGCCAATGCCACTCTTTCCTGCTCGTGTCAGCATCATCCTTCGTTTCTAGCACAATCACCTAGGCCATATCCAAGACATTAGAAGGTTCTAGCAACACCTCAATCGCGCCTATAACACTCACATGCGTCATTGTTGCAATCACAAACTGCATGTTACAAACATTCTACAAATATGCCATTACCATGATACATTGGGATAAACTTATTGGTAGTATTACCTCCCGACAAATTCTAATTAATCACGTGCCTTGAGTCCATGACTCCACTAACTCCTACGAGAAATCAAAATATGTTACATGGGGGATTCTTCATGGGGTTTTGGTCTGGTGGACACCCCATGATGAGAAAGTTACAAAGTAGTACTGACGGTTATGGCAGTTAACAGATGATGGAGTAATGATTTCCAAAAACTTCCCAAGCATAATGGTGTAACTACACCAGTATCTCCACAATCTCCATCTCTCCACCTCCTCACTACCTCTACTACTTACGAAGAAAATATGTGTATTCCCAACCTCTATAAATAGGATACTTAGCCTATTCAGAAAACATAAAAAGCTTATCATTCTCAGAAGCTCTGTTATTCTCTATAGTTCAACACCTCTACACATAATTCATCACACTGATTCCTTCTATTTTCTCTGCTTCCTTCCCCTAAGATCAACTCGTATTCTCTCTTTGTAACCGAAGCAAAACGTGAACAAACATTTTCTTGGTTTAGGCTCGTTTTCTACGATTTTGACCCTCGAACCTAAAGAAAGTACTTCTACAGTACATTGTTTTTCCTAGGAACAATATTTAGGTACTAAGAACAACTAATTAGTAAAAATCATTAATCAATTAAAACCAATGCAAAAAGTCATAAAGAATAAAAAACAATTACCATTTATTCATGAAATATGGCTTCCTCCATTGTCCCAGTGATTGAGTTTAGCTCATCATGTGTAAAACACTCTCAAAAGATGTAAACATAGCTCAAAAGTGCTTACAAACAAGAAAAGAAACAAAAAATAATAAAACAGGGCAACTGTGACGTTTATAAGTGTTGCAGAATACACTATAACAGAAATATAAGACTCAACAGAAAACAATGGTTTTCTGCTACTGTAGATTAAGCCACGGTTCTGCGACTGTTCTCTTCTATGGTTTTCTGGTCTTCTTCTTCTTCGAACTGCAGAGCATAATTTTTTTGGATCTCCTTTCTTTTTCTCGATATGTTTATTCTTATATATATATATATATATATATATATATATATATATATATGTTTAAGAAAACCTAATAATTCCTCCTTAATCGATAAGGACTCAATATCCTTCCAAAATAAATCTCAAAAACCCATATTTATCTCAAACCAAAAATAAATCTATTTCCGGAGCAAGAGCGTTTTCAGCCATTTTTCTCGGCTTTAAACAATCTATTGGACGTGTTTAATCACGTTTGGTTTATTTCTTTACTTTTAGATATCGAATAGCCTTTATATCCCATAAAACTCGGTCCCAACCGAATCAGAAAATCCTTGAGAATACATCTCTGCCCTATTTACCGAGAATTGATGATAAACCTCTTTTCCTTCGAATCAAAACCCATTACCAACCTTTTTTAGTTATGACAACCCCAAACCAAATCAATCCCATGAAAAGTCTACGCGAAATCTCTCCCAAATCATCCCAGAAAGTTACACAATTGAGTTTCTAAATTTTCCGCCTTTTTTCATTTTTGAATTAAAGAAGAAGGTCCCCCTATCCAAAATTTGGGTGCCTTTATCAACTTTCCTGGGTGCCTTTAGTAATTTCTCCAGGTACCTTGATCACTTTTTGAGCCAATTTTTCCACAAATGTTTATTTTCCAAAAATACCCACAACACATAAAATAACACAATAAGTACCAAATTAAGCACTAACAAAATAGATAATTGAGAACAATTTAGACACAAAAATGTGTCTATCAAATACCCCCAAACTTATTATTTGTTAGTCCTCAAGCAAATCTAATCTAAAAAATAGAAATCTAACTCACTTTCGTAGGAGTCACCGAGCAGTCATCATCAACCATTCCTTTATTGACTTCTACTAGGGCTCAATCTACATTCCCTGTGTTTTCTCTACATCACTGCCATGATCGACCCAACAATTCCATTCACATCTTCGTCCTTACTGCCATACTCACATAATCGAGCTCGAAGATCATCAATGTCAGTATGGAGCAATTATAGGTTTTTTTTTTAAGACCCACTTTTGATTATCACCCATGCTTTCTTGAAGCTTATACAACCCAAATAATCCACTCAATTCATAAACATTAGCGTAACAAATCCTAGCCAGAGATCGACCTGAGTTATCTGTTGATGAAGTGAGGAAGAAGAGGGTAACCCTCAACTACAGAGTGGGTGTCTGTACAAGAATTCCAATAATTGGCATCCCTTAATGAGAACGAAGGCTTCCTTATCACTATTTAGTTAAAACTCGTTTAAGTGTCAGTTTTGGGAAACCAACAAGTTTAAAATCTTTTTTCTCCCATAACTTTTTCATATGAATCCAGAATGACTTCGTTCCTTCGCCGTTGGTTTCATTTTCTCGTTTTCTTCGACTTGGTGGGGAGAAATCCTTGATTTGATAGATCTCCACTAGGTCTTTGGAATTTCTTCCTTTAAGGCATTCTATTTTCACTTCTTTTAGAGATGTAACCTACAAAAGACATAATATACAAAACACAATAATAATAATAATAATAATGATAATACAAGGTAATTCACACAAAATATAGCAAATACATGTAAAAAAACAGTACTCAAAATATGTAAATTATGCACTTATCAAATCCCCTCATACTTGCCTTTTGCTAGTCCTCGAGCAAATGACAAATCTAAACTAAACTAAACTACAACAACTCCCTTTCGTTGAGGATACATTACACTTAGCATGTGTAACAAGCTTTTAAACCCCTAGGTGTCCCTAGTGGACGAGTTATAGTCTCGTGATGGTTTACAATAGGTATACCCACAAAACCTAATTCCAACTTTCAAATATTCCAGAGCACATGCATCCAAAGACCTACGAAGACATAAAGTTTCTAGACACTAACAATAAGAAGTTAGAAGTATCAAAGAATGAAATTCTCATGCTTAACTCTTGAGTTAGGAGAAAACCACCATATGAAAGAATCCAGCCTCGAGAGCGACCGAATAAGCATTCCGCCTTGACTTCTTTCTCACCAATAGGGTTTTATAAAGTTGTACTCAAAAGAAGCACTTTATGGTTCTCATGCGTGCAGACAGGAATGAAGATAGAAATCCTGCACATGTTGAATGGTAGAAAGGAAAAGTAACCTTCTGAATCATATTTTGTTATCATATTGTATTAGGGTGAAAACAAATGTACTGCAAAAGAGTACTTTCAAGTAGATTCGAGAGATCAAACTCGAACAGAACGAGCCTAAACCAAGAAATGGTCGTTCACGGTGGAGAAGATTGGGTAGTTCTTAGGGGAGGGAAGCAAAGAAGGTTGAGAAATCTCAGTGTGATGAGTAATTGTAGTGTGTAAAGAAGAATGAACTATTTCTAGGATGAATTGCTAATTATGTATATCTCTTCGTCTTACTTTTTCTTGTTTCGAATAGATGGATCCATCTATTTATATTTCTGAGAAGACATAATGATTTCTCGTAAGTGGTGAAAGTTAGGGAGAGATGGAGAAGTGGAGATTGTGGAGATTGTAGTGGAGTCATGCCAGAAAAGTAGGGAAGACTTGTAAGACCACTAATCCTTATCCTCTCAACTTCTGTGTAACTGTCCCACTACTTATTACCTTATTGTTCGTAGATGTGTTGCCACAACGCACGATTGCCGTAGACCACTAGACCAATACCCCAATGAGATTCCCCCCATGTGTTTTATTTGATATCTCGTAGATTGATATTTGAATATTGAATCACTACTGTTTTGATTAAGTCAAGTCAAGTCAAATGACTTGCTAAGTCAGTGAGGCAAGTTGTGCAACTCACTCAATTGATAATCATACTGATCAGTGTCAAGTATGGTAAGTTTAATGGTCATATACTAACTTTGAAATAGCATGGCATAACTTTAATAACCAAATGTTAGCTTAGAGGTGACATGGCATAAGTCCATGTTTTAGACCAAGACTGTAAAGAGCTTCTTAAGCAAGAAGGCTTATTAGATAATTACATAAAATTGATCTTAGCATCAGGCAAGTATTGAAAAGAATGGTGTATTTATAACGAAAGCATCTAGCAAAGCCAACACTAACTTCTTAGCCCAAATGGTAATGTGCTAGCGTCTTAGGAGCAAGGCCAATATGCTAGCTTCTAGCAAGCACCAATTATGCTAGGGCTAGGAAGCTAGCGTCAAGGACGTTTGAAGTTATCACTTCTCAAGGAAGCCAGCTAGGTCAAGGAAGCTATCTAGGTCAATGATAGCTAGCACCAATATGCTAGTGCTAATACGCTTTTGGCCAAAGGCACTTGTTCTAAGCAGCTTGACCAAGGACGAGCTGAGATGGGACGCTTGTGCTCGAGGACGCTTGTGCTAGCTGTGGACGAGACGCTTGTACTCAAGGACAATGTGGGTGGGGCGCTAGTACTCAAGGATGCTTCTATCTGGGATGTGTTAGCTTAAGGACGCTGCCAGGCATGAACGCTTGTTCATGGGGACGCGCTAGGCTGAGATGCGCTAGCTTAAGGGCGTTGCTAACAGAGACACTCTAGTGCTGGATGCTTGGACTCGAGGGAGTTGTGGCTAAGGCATCCTAGGTGGAATATGCATATGCTCGAGGCCGATGCACTTTTAGCGCTAGGCCTAGAGTTAGCGCCAATGCGCTAGGCCAATGGGCTAGTGCTAGCTTGGAACTAATGTAAAAAAGGGCTAGGATTAGCTTAGCTCAGAGGCTTAATGCTTCTTCGAAGGTACTGCTTCTTTTTTGTGGTGCGTCCTAGAGGAGTGGCGGATAGTTCATGTCTTATCTTTGAGCAAATCGCTAAAATAGCATATTTAAGCTCAAGAGAGCAATTTGGGAAGTATTCGTTGCGAACAAGGCGTTAAGATATATGGTATTTTGGGGATTAAGCATTAGCTATTCCCAAATTAGATAGATGTTACTGAAACGTCAATGCACACTCGAGGCAAGTTCAAGGAATTTAGGTTTTGAATTCATGCAACTTGAGACTAGTTCGATATGGCATAAGTATTGTGAATGTTGAGGAGGCTGCAAGGAAAATTTAAAGGATTGTAGTTATTCATAGAGGCTGCATTTTTAATTCGCTTGCGGAATATATAAATAGAAATACAATATCTCATGTTTTAGTATAGAGTCAAGAATATGCGCATAAATATGCACGTATCCTTTTACATTCCTGCTGCTAGGTAGATGGCAATTTTTTATAATTCTAGCCCTTGTCAAAAAGTCACCATCTACACCCATAGAAACGTATGACGAAAAGAACGCTTTTTTTTCCTGATGATCTCTAAGAATGGAACCACTATGCAAGGATGGGAACGCTTACTTACCTTCTCACCCGATATGCAATCAGCACCACTCTCACAGCAAAGAGAAACGTCTCCGTCTTCTTTGTTTTCGGCTTCAACTATTGATGATAAACTTCTGAACTTTGTAGAACTTAAACAATTTATACCCGTTTTTCTTCAATTCCTTGTTGCTTGAAACTTCTTTATGTATTTCTTATTTCTCATGACCTTAACTAATGAAATAACACACTAACTATGAAATTAAAATACATATCTTTTTGTGTGTTTTTTTTGTTTTTTTTTTTAAATATGCTACAAAAAGATACAACTACAAGAATAATTAAACTGAAATTAACATGGCTATGGGGAAAGGACTTTCCTGATTCCTCACAACTTGTATTTCCTTGGTATCGTATAAACTTCAAAAACTTACATCTTTTTCTTTTCTTTCTTTTTCACTTTTTTTTTGTCTTCACTTTTGATATAAAATTTTTCTCCTCCTTTTTGTTGCTTGCAAACCTTGACCGTATCAATTTTTTTCGTTATTTTGATGTCGTTCCGCTTGTTGTTGATGATGTGTTTTTATTGCTGCTTTATCGAGAGAATGGTGCCAACTGCAAACAAGACTACAAGATAGAGTTAGCTATTTTGATGCACCCTCATGATTGAAGAAATATCACTCAAGAGATCAAAAAGTAGTGCTGAAATTGGTGCGAAGTTCGGTAGCTCATCATTCTACCCGGAATTAACGTAGGATGACACACACTTTAAAGGATAATTTCTAGACACTACAAAGAGTTGAAGGTCTGGTTCCTCGCTTGATGTAAAATAGGTAGTCTCCACTAATGATTGATAAGCTCCCTAATACTATATTCTTTATGCATCTAATTCGTTACTGGCGGTTTAAGTCTCTTTTTGTCAGCTCTTGCCTCTCAACAACTAAGAAACACGAATGTCGTTCTCTATTACTTCTAAATTCAATTATTCGGTAAAAACTCTGTATGTAGACTAATCTAGAAGTATACTAAGTAACTCTAAAATCTCTAAAATTTGGAGGTTTTCATGCAAATATGTACAAAAAGTTTAAAAATTCTACCTATAAAAACGAATATTAAAAATTCATATGCTTAACCACTCCCCCACACTTAAAATTCACATTATCCTCAATATAAATTGACTCGTCCAATGTAAATTCAAGGTGGGAAATCCTATAATATGATATGAAAAGAAAAGAAAATAAAAATAAAAAGATAAAGATAGAAATACAAAACGAATAAGTTGGCTCCCATTCAGCGCTTGGTTTAACGTTGTCAGCCCAACTGTAGACTTCTTGCTACTCATTAGCCTGCGTCTAACACATTATTAAAACTCGATGGAGCATTACTTAGGCATCACATTGCTTTAAAGATACTGAAACTTATGACCTCTCCATCAAACTCCATAGTCAAGTGATAAGTGCATAATTCACATGATTTTAGTGTCAAATCCATATTTGTTTTATCTATAATTCTTGCATATTACTTTTTATTACGTTTTTTTTCTATCTTATGTCTTATATTAGGTGAAGCATCCAAAAATGAGCTACAAACTGCTTAAAAGGAACAAGGAATTGAAGTCTACCAATGGAAAAGAGGGCCAAACAAAAATTCTACTCATTCAAATCCAGGATTTCTTGATAACATTTGAAAAAGAACGAGAATACGAACCCAACGCAAAAAGAATGAGGTTATTCCGAGTTCGGACGAAGAAGTTATGGACAAAAGAGTCTAGACGAAGAAATGGCCACACAGCTCAACAGTCGGCATTGCTCATTAGCATCACATCTATGCTGTACGCGTCGTAAAAAAGGGCAGAGAAAAACACCTTCAGTCGGCATTGTTCATTAGCAACAAATCTATGCCGACTGTAAGACATTTTGTGGCTGAAAATTGGCTCAACAGTCGGAATTGCTCATTAGCAGCTTATCTATGCGGACGGTAACAATATTTGTGGCAGAAAGTTTCACCTTCTGTCGGCATTGCTCACCAGCAACCAATCTATGCCGACTGAAAAAAGTATAGTGGCATAAAGTTTAGCCAACTATCGGCATGGTTAGTGGGGAAATATCTATGCCGACTGTAGAAAGTTCAAGGGTTCTGTTTGACGCGTTTTTGACTTCTAAAAATAGGAAACCCAGTCCCAGAAGGATTCTAAGCCCTAGATATCATGAAGTACTATAAAAAGAGACTCCCAAGACATTAAGAAACATCTTTTTACAACTTTTACATTACTTTACAAGTCTTGGGGGAGATCAACAACACCAATTGATTGAGGATTTCGAAACAGTTCCATTATCGTAACGATTTCTTAACTATTTTCTTATATATATATCATGGATGCTTCTACATCCATGAGTATCTAAACACCTAATTGATTGATAATTATTCTAAGTTCTAAATATGATTTGAGTTATTATATATGAATCTATTTTGAAGTTCTTCACATGATTATCGTTTGTTTTTACTAATACGAATGTTTATGCTTGATTGAGAGATTGTTTATGTGACCAACTAAATTGATTTATTAATTAATCTAAAGCTAGTAAGATTTGGATATCCGTAATTGTATCATAACATCTTACCTAAGTAGAGAACGTGAGACCTTACAGAGGGATTCTGTGGAGCAATCGTGTGTAAGAACAACACTAACAAGTGGACCGAGCGTACTGAGTCAAACTACTAGGATCAAACTTAAATTCACAAAGCTTAAAGCATTCGATCGAGTTACACTTTGTAAGCGTACCTCAAGGCGGATCAGTTGGATAGAATCCGGTGATTAAGCTTACCTGTTATCTGTTGATACAAGAAGTTTTGGGGATAACTAAGCGTACCTTCTATTCTACGGTTGGTGATGAATGATTCTGACGAAAGATAGATAAGTATATTTATTTAGTCAACGTTTGGTAACGACGAACGATTCCCTAATCATCTCTTTCTTTATTGTCTTTTTATTTAGTTAATTAATCTACAAAAACCCATTTTTACTATTTATTCTAGTTTTGCTAATATAAATAACATATCAATTACACAGCTCTCTGTGGGAACGATCCTTACTACCGCTATATTACCTGTTAATTAGTGGGAAATATCTTGAGTAATTTGTTACACTTACGACACACATCAAATTTTGGCGCCGCTGCCGGGGAGCAGTCGGTTTTAGTTGTTATTTATTTTCGCTTATTTTAGTTTTTAGGTTTATTTTTTAGGTTTTAACTTTGTTTTCTTTATATTTTTGGTTTCAAGAACAATCTCTTTGGTGGATCTTTAAAGAAGGCAAACCAAGTCCATTGGTATCTTCGATCAGGCACTTTACTACAGAAAGACTTCGTTTGAGCAGTGAACACTACGCTTCCTCCTAGTTCTTCACTAAGTGAATTTTCAGATTCAGAAAAACAGGAAAATCACATAAAAGATATGGGTGGTCCTCAACCTCCGAAGAAGAATATACGAGAGTTGACATCTCCATTCTTAGATTCGCAACCATTGTGTATTACTCTAACTGACATAGTGGAACAGAAGTCGAATCTTATTCACCATGTTCCGATGTTCAAGGGATTTCTAGGCAAAGATCCGAACCGTCATCTCCAAGTATTTCAGCACAAGATGACAAGTCTTAGGCAAGGTACCGAAGAAAGTAATAAGGCTATGCTGCAAGCCTTCCCATTTTATTTAATAGATCTAGCAGAAGAGTGGTTGTATTACCTTCCTCCAGGGAGTGTTGCAACATGGACTGAGATGAAAAAGTTATTTCTAGAGAAGTATTTTCCTGCTTCTAAGGTGGCCGTTGTTCGTAAAGAGATTAGTAGTATTTTACAGATTATTGGGGAGACTCTTTATGAATATTGGAAAAGGTACAAGAGAGTATTGGCAACCTGCCCACACCACAACATATTCTCAACTCTCATCATTCAGTACTTCTATGAAGGATTACTTCAGGAACAAAGGAATTTGATTGATGCAGCCACGAGTGATTCACTTACTGAAAAGACAATCTCGCCGGAAACTAGTTTGATTTAGAGTATGGTATCGAATGCTCAACAATTTTACACAAGAAATGACTCAAGTATCAGAAGAGTCAACGAGATGAGAGAATTCTCACATATAGAGCAACAGATGTGTAGTGTGGAAAAGATGGTACAACATATAGCTTCTGCAGTTGTTCCTTCATATGAAGAGGAGGCTGACGTAAATGTTGTTTTACCTAATCAGAGGCCAAGGTATGATCCCTACTCGAACACTTACAATCCCGGTTGGAGAGATCATCGAAATTTTAGCTATGCAAACAAGCAAGCCGCAACTGCTATGCCAGCTTATGGGCGACAAGGTGGTTTTCAACCATAATTGCAACAATTTCAACAATCACAACAATTTAAGGAGCAAGGCTCGCCCATTGATGTCAAGTTCAACGCTATAATACAGGCATGCGAGGTCTTACTTTTATGTTTCAACAAATTTAAAAGAAGAACTAATCTGCTATCAAAGACTTGCTGACTCAAATGGGGCAATTGGAAACTGATGTGAATCTACTCAAGGGACAAGCATCAACAAATATGCCATCATAACCTTTTGTGAATCCGAGAGAACACGTTAATGTAGTGACCTAAAGAAGTGGAAGGCAATTTGAAGAACCACAAAAACAAGAGAAGGCTAGTGGTGACTTAGAAAAGGAAGTATAGGAAGAAACCGTGCCAAAGGAAAAGCCAATCTGAACTAGCCAGCCTAAGGACACAGTTCATACCTTTACCACACCACCTCCTTTTCTAAGCCGTTTTGCCAAATCCAAGAAAGAATATCAAGATAAGGAGATCATGGATATCTTCAAGAAGGTGCAAATGAACATTCCATTTACTAAAGTCATCAAAACTATGCCTAGATATGTCAAGTTCTTGAAGGAATCGTGTACAAAAAAGGATAAGTTGATTCCTAATGAAGTTACTAAGGTGGGCGAGAGTTCTACGGCTATGTTGTTGAAAAATATGCCTGCAAAGTGTACGGATCCTGGAGGCTTTACGGTGCCAATTACTTTTAGTACTAATAGGTTTGAGCGTGCTTTACTTGATTTGGGAGCATCCATAAGTTTATGTCAGCCGATATTTATGATTCTTTGAATCTTAGACCTTTAAAAGAGATAGGGATTACCATTCAATTAGCAAAAAAGTCCAATATATATCCTAAGGGACTCGTAGAGGATGTGCTAGTTCAAGTGAATGAGTTAATTTTTCTGGTTGATTTCTGTACTGTGGATATGCAGAATGGAGAAAATAGTTCATCTACTTCGTTATTACTTGGGCGGCCATTTATGAAAACTGCAAAGATGAAGATTGATGTTGATAGTGGTACATTCACTATAAAATTTGATAAGGAGATTATTCGCTTCAGCATATTTGAAGCCATGCGTTATCCTAATGATGTTCACTCTGTTTTTCTATCGATGTTATTGGTTCGCTAGCACAATAAATATTTGATTTGAACAGTGAAGATGAACTTGGAGATGTGTTGTGTAATAATATTGAATTGGACGTTTATGGCCAGCTGAACTTGGATGTTGATTTATCCAAAGAACTAGTGGAGATGTGTGGTGCCTTAACGGCATTACAAGAAGCTAAAACAGATAATACTTCTTATATTTCCTTACCCATAACTGATGAGGTTCCTTTACCTTCTATTATGCAGGCACCTAAATTAGAATTGAAGCCTCTTCATGATCACTTAAAGTACGCTTACTTGGGTGATAAAGAAGAGCTTCTGGTGATCATTTCAAAGAAACTCACTGCCATACAAGAAGAACGTCTACTTAGGGTTTTGAAAGAGCACAAAACGGCCATTGGATGGACAATTGCTGACATCAAAGGCATTAGTCCATCAATGTGCATGCATAGAAACCTTATGGAAGACAATATCAAGTCGGTACGTGATACTTATCGTAGGCTTAATCCCCCAATGATGGAGGTCGTAAAGAAAGAAATCCTTAAATTACTAAGTGTGAGGTGATTTACCCAATTTCTGACAGCAAATGGGTTAGTCCGGTACAAGTGGTACCAAAGAAGTCTCGTGTCACTGTTGTTAGAAATCAAGATAATGAACTTTTTTCTACGAGAGTTCAAACAGGATGGAGAGTATGCATAGACTACAGAAAGCTTAATTCTGCGACCCGGAAGGATCACTTTCCTTTGCATTTCATTGATCAGATATTAGAGAGGTTGTCGGGACATTCACACTATTGCTTTTTGGACGGTTATTTCAGGGTACAATCAGATTGTTGTTGCACCATAGGATTAAGAGAAGACTACTTTTACTTGTTCTTTTGGTACGCTCGCATATAGACGGATGTCGTTTGGTCTTTGCAATGCGCCTGCTACTTTTCAGAGGTGTATGGTTAGTATATTTTCTGATTACGTGGAACATATCATTGAGGTATTTATGGATGATTTTAGTATTTATGGTGATTCATTTGATAATTGCTTAGAAAATCTTGAACTAGAGCTTAAAAGATGCATAGACACTAACCTTGTTCTAAATTGGAAGAAATGTTACTTTATGGTAAACCATGGTATAGTGCTCGGTCACATTGTGTCCTCTCGAGGGCTCGAAGTAGAAAAAGCAAAGATAGACCTAATAAGAAACTTACAATACCCCACTTCGGTGAGGGAGATTCGCTCGTTTCTTGGTCATGCAGGTTCTCACATGCGGTTTATCAAGGATTTCTTCAAAATCTCAATGCCGATGTTCAAATTGTTGCAAAAAAAGGCTACTTTAAAATTCTACTAGGAGTGCAAGGATGCTTTTGACAGATTGAAAGAATTGTTGACAACTGCATCAATTATCAAGTCACCCGATTGGAGTTTACCGTTCGAGTTGGTGTGTGATGCGAGTGACTATGCAGTTGGAGCCGTTTTGGGTCAACGAGTGGAAAAATTGTCCCATGTGATTTATTATGCATCTAGGACCCTAAACGATACGCAAATCATCTATTATACCACGGAGAAAGAGTTGTTGGCTATATTTTTTGCATTAGAAAAATTCAGATCTTATTTGGTGGGTACCAAGGTTGTTGTTTATTTTGACCACGCAGCACTTAGGTACCTACTTAAGAAGAAAGAAGCTAAGCCACGGCTTATATGGTGGATTCTGTTGTTGCAAGAATTTAATATAGAAATTAGAGAAAAGAAAGGTGCTGAGAATACAGTTGCAGACCATCTTAGTAGACTTGTTGTTTATGAAGAAGAACTTCCCTTACATGATCGATTCCCGGATGAACAACTTTTCTCAATTGATGCTTCAACACCTTGGTACGCTGATACAGTGAACTACTTGGTTACAAGGCAAGTACCAAGTACAATGTCTAATTTTCAAAATCAGAAGCTTAAGAAGATATTCAAGCAGTATGTGTGGGATGAGCCCTACTTGTGGAAATACGGTTCTGATCAAATTATCCACAGGTGAGTACCTAACTCTTCTACACTTGAAGTCTACCAATAGAAAATAGGGCCAAAGAAAAATTCTACTCATTCTAATCCACGATACTATTTTTAATATAACGATATTATGAAGCCAACGCAAAAAGAATGAGGTCATTCCGAGTTGGTACGAAGAAGTTATGGACAAAACAGTCGAGACGAAGAAATGGTCACCTACAGCTCAACAGTCAACATTGTTCATTAGCAACACAACTATGCCGACTGCGTCGCGAAAAAGGTCAAAGAAAAACACCTTCATTCGGCATTGCTCATCATCAACCAATCTATGCCGACTAAAGAGAGTTTAGTGGTAGAAAGTTTAGCCAACCGTCGGCATGGTTAGTGGGGAAATATCTCTGCCAACTGTAGAAAGTTCAAGGGGTCCGTTTGATGCGTTTTTGGCTTCTAAAAAGAGGAAACCCGGTACCTGAAGGATTCTAAGCCCTAGATATCATGAATTAATATAAAAGGAGACTCCAAAGACACTAAGAAACATCTTTTTACAACCTTTACATTACTTTGCAAGTCTTGGAGGAGATCAACAACGCCAAAAAAAGAGAAAGGTAGAGTTTCGAAGCGTTTCCATTATCGTAATGATTTCTTAACTATTTTCTTATATGTATATCATGGATGCTTCTACATCCATGAGTAGCTAAACACCTAATTGATTGAGGATGAATTCTAAGTTCTAAACATGATTTGAGTTATTATATATGAATCTATTTTGAAGTTCTTCACATGATTATCGTTTGTTTTTACTAATATGAATGTTTATGCTTGATTGATAGATTGTTTATGTGTCCAACTAAATTGATCTGATAATGAATCTAAAGCTAGTAAGAGTTGGGTATCCGTAATTGTATCATAACATCTTACCTAAGTAGAGAACGTGAGACCTTACAGAGGGATTCTGTGGAGCAATCGCGTGTAAGAACAACACTAGCAAGTGGACCGAGTGTACTGAGTCTAACAACTAGGATCGAACTTAAATTCAGAAATCTTAAAGCATTCGATCGAGTTACACCTTGTAAGCGTACCTCAAGGCGGCTCAGTTGGATAGAATCCGGTGACTAAGCGTACCTGTTATCCGGTGATACAAAGATTTTTAGGGATAGTTAAACGTACCTACTATTCTACGGTTGGTGATGAATGATTCTGACGACAGATAGATAAGTATATTAATTCAGTCAACGTTTGGTAATGGCGAACGATTCCGTAATCATCTCTTTCTTTTATTGTCTTTTTATTTAGTTAATTAATCTACAAAATCCCATTTTTAGTATTTATTCTAGGTTTGCTAATATAAATAACATATCAATTACACAGCTCTCTGTGGGAACGGTCCTTACTACCGCTATATTACCTGTTAATTAGTGGGAAATATCTTGAGTAATTTGTTACACTTACGACATGCATCATCAAGGTGCCGTCGTGGACATCAATCTTTGTTTTAGAAGTGCTCAAAAATGGTCTACCCAACAGTAAAGGTGTAGAAGAGGATGAATTATCATCTCTCATATCGAAAACATAGAAGTCCACTGGAAATATTAGTCAGTTTACCTGCACCAAAATATCTTTAACAACCCCTTTCGGGTAAATATTAGATCTATATGAAAGTTGAATGACTATACCAGTCTTCTTGGGAGGACCAAGATGTAATTATAAGTTGAAGCAGGAATAACATAATAGATGATCCTAAATCTAGCAAAGCTTTTGTAAACCTGGTTTTACCAATTGTGCATGGAATAGTAAAGCTACCGGAATTTTTCAATTTATGTAGAAGTTTCTTTTGAAGAAACGCCTAAGCATTCTCCCCCACACTCATTACTTCATTACCGGTTAACTTATTCTTATCAGTGCACAACTCCTTCAAGAACTTCGTGCAATGAGGAACTTGCTTGATTGTTTCAATAAGGGGAATGTTCACTTGGACTTTCGTGAAAACATCCAAAATCTCTTTATCTTGTTCCACTTATTAGATTTAGCGAACTTACCAGGAAAAGGTAGAGGAGGAACATAAGTATAAACATGAGATTTAGGATTTTTTTTTTAATACCTGACTATTTATCGAAGGAGTTATGAGCTTTTTCTCTTTAGTCGACTCATTTAAAGACATTTTATTACCCTTGACAGTGATTTATGGTTGCATGGTTTGTATACCACTTCTCAATGTAGCAGCATTAACAATCTCTCTTGGTTTAACAAAAGTCTGAGAAGGGATTTTCCCACTATCTTGTGTCTTCAACTGATTAATCTCACTTGCCATAATACCCATCTGCGCATGCAGCTCATTGATCAGTTTTCTGCTGGTTTAGATTTGCTAGTTGTTGATTCTGTGAGATTAAAGTCTTCATCAAATTAAGTATCTCTGATGATTCTGAGTTTTGAGCTATTTGTGGTTGTTGTACTTGATGGTGGAACTCAATCGAACGATTATGAACATGATCTGCAACTGTAGCTTCCTTGATAGCATAACTAGAGTGTATCCAGTCTCTACATCCTTTACCATAGGTATTGGAGTAAGGAACACATTGTTGTGTTTCTTGGTTTGAGAAGAGAGTATTGACGTGCTCTACATGCTCATAAGCTTGACGTAATTGTTGTACCACTGCAGATGCAATTTGTTGCACCATTGCTGTCAGGTTGCATACCTGTTGACGTAGCTCAGTCATCTCGTTAACTTGATTAACTCTCTTGATAAATGGCTCTGATAAACACTTTGAGAATTTTCTGCCATGTTCTTGATTAATTCTATAGCTTGCGATACTGTTTTGTTCATTAAAGCACTACCGCTTGCAGCGTCAATGAGATTTCTGTCACCTGGTAATAAACCATCACAAAAATACTGGATAATCAATGAGTCACCAAATTGATGATACGGGAAGCTAGCCACCAATCTCTTATCATGTTCCCATCATTCATACAATGTTTTTCCTGCCATCTGTTTCATCCCAGAAATCTCTTTCTGAATTTGAGTTGCATTAGATGAAGGAAAATACCTCTCTAAAAAGAGTTTCTTCAAACCATTACATATTGTTACACTGCCAGCAAGTAAATAATATAACCATTCCTTAGCGATGTCTACCAAAGAGAATGTAAAGGCTCGTAACATAGCTCCATATGCATTAGTCTCTGTTGGTAGCTTGGACATGACCATGTTATGGAAATCCATTAGACGCTTGTTCGGATCTTCAGTAGGCATTCCATGGAATTTTGGAAGCTCTCGAATCAACCCTGACTTGATCTCGAAGTTGGATGTAGTTTGAATACACCATTCCTGTGTATCCAGCTTGTGAGAAGATAGTTCTTTGAGTGTACGATTTGCATCACCCATTGTTTTTTCCGGTTTATCTTTCAGTAAAGTACCTGAAAGATAATTTATAAAACTAAATTAAAAATACAACAAAAAAAAATCAAAAACAAAATAACAATCTGCTATGCCTCCCTGGCAGCGACGCCAAAATTTGGTCGGTTGTCAGCCAAGCAAAATTATTTCAAGTTCTTTCACTTCATATTTACGAATAAGAGTATAGTTATAAAAACAGATTCGATCCACAGGGAGATATGGGTTGTTATTCGTTTTTAAAAACTTATGTAAATTGGGGAGATTTTGTGTTTTAAGACTAAAGTAATTATACTATCAAATAATAAATAAAGAGAATCAATAAGTTGAGAGTACTGGTTAAAGGTTCATCTTCAATCATAAGACATGTACTTTAACTAATAACTAGAGTTATCACTTAATCATTCATTATCAAGAGTCCTAGAATATCCCATCGAGAGCATACTTCGGTAAATTCCTTATCTCCTCACATACTATAACGATGAATATGCAATTACTACTCAAAGAACAACCTAATGCAATGTGCTATTCAGTTTAATCCTTCAAGAACATTAAGTTCTATGAATTAGAATAATCAATATAATAGATATACCACGAGTAATCTGTTTAACATAGGTCAAGCTTCTATATGCAATCACACAAAGATTTTGAATACAATTGGTAATCACAATATGTTACTAATGACAAGGTTCATCAATAATTTCGTATCTCAAAACCCTAGTCTAGCAATAGATATGCATTCATGTTTATTTAGTAGCGCTCCTAAACAAACATTCATACAATCATAGATGGCGATAATAATTAGTAGAACAAGACAATAATGATTTGATTAAGATGATAAAAACTATATATTAATTTAGTGACATGTTCATGATATCCGACTACATCTTTAACCAATATGAAAAATTTAACTACTCATGGATTTCTTAAAATATATGGAAAAATAATAAGTAGAAAAGTAAAGCAAACCCTAGGTTGTAGAAAAGTCTCTAACTCTAAAGCTTCTTTACTTCTCTCCAAACGATATGCTATGATCTCCACCGATAAAAAGATGTGAATTGTTTAAATAGGTGTCCCAAAAATAGAAGCGCTCGTGCTTAAATCCCGCTCGAAATAGGTTGCCAAAACCCGCTCAAAGTATCTAAACTATGAAATAGGTCGTGAGTAAGGCCAAAAATTTCACCATTAATCCAATGGGACACGTACATGTAAGGATACCCAGCCCATACTCGTGTTCTTAAACTTCCATTAGCCTGCCAGTTCTGTGAAACTGACAGTCATGTTCAATTTCTCCTCAGTGATTTTTACTCGGTTTCTCTCGATGGCTCCAGTATCGAGAAATATTTTTCTTTCTGAATTTTACGTCAGCTCCTAGGTTTCCTCGACGACCAGGCCATCGAGAATTTATTTTCTTCTTGACTTTCACTTTTCTTTTTAGTTTTCCTCGAAGCTGTGGCCATCGAGAAATTTTATTTCATCTGAGTTTTGAAGCTCAGTTCCTATCTTCTCACAACAACAAGACTAAGTTTTATATTCCTTCTCAACTTTGTTCCTCCCTATTTTCACGACAATAGAAACTCGGTTTGTAATATTGCTTTACTTGTCTTATTGCTTTGCTTGTCTTATTTCTTTACTTGAATCTAAAATTTATTCTTTCTTGTATCGTTGCTTGTAAACCTTGAACCTCTTCAACTTTCTTCAAATTTGTAATGCTTCGCTTGTTGATGATGATGGTGTTCCTATGGAACCGTTGTTGTCGAGAGAGATAGAATGGTGCCAACTGCAAATCAAACTACAAGGTAAGATTTTTTCGCAATTCTGATATCACCCTCATGATTGACAGAAATTAGCACTCAAGAGATCAAAAAGTAGTGTTGAAATGGTGAGGTTGGGTAGCTCATCATTCTACCTGGAGTTTGTGCAGATGAAATACTATAAACGGACAATTGAACTCACTCATGGGTATTGAATGATCATCTTCTCTAATACTTTACTCTTTCTGCACTTAGTTCGCCACTGACGGTTTAAGTCCCTTTTTGTTGGCATTACCTCTCAACAACTGGTCGGTTGTCAGCCAAGCAAAATTAATTCAAGTTCTTACTTCACTAATATAGATTAGAATATAGTAATAAGAACAAGTTCGTTCCCACAGAGAGGCAGGTGATTGTTAATTACTTATGTAAACAGGGGGGTTTTGGTTGTGATTATAACTAAATTATACTAAAGCAAATAAAATAAAAACGAATATCAGAGATAAAGAACATTGGTTAGAGAGTTCATCTTCCATCTTCCAACATGTTATCAACCAAATCATACTCAACATTCATGCACTCTCAATATCAATAACCCTAAAGCATCTTATCGCAGGCTTACTACGGCAAAACTCCTATTATCATCAAAAGCGCAAGAGCCACTCTTTGAATCCTTTTCATCGAATAACTTGGCGCAAGAACCACTCAAGTTTAACCCAATGAAAGCAATGGTATTTGTGAGTTGAGGTTATTCTAAGCAATCCGGCGCAAGAGCCACTCGGATTTAACATAGGTCACGCTTCTACACATAATCGCATGGCAACATCCCGTCGTTAACAACTATGTTATACTACTTGTAACAAGGGTATTTCGACAATTCCGGATCTCAAACCCTAGTTTATCTATAGATGTCAATGCATGCTCATCTAATTTGCAACTAACAAACAAGCAATCCATCATACAAGGCGTTATAAACGGTAGAACATAAGCGATATTGAAGAGATTATGAACACATGAGAATGAATACTTCAATTAATAAACATGTTTTCCAACTTAGGACTACATCTCTAACCAATAAGAAAAGTTTAGTTCAATATGGATTTCTCAAAATCCATGGAAAATAATCAAGAAAACGAGTAAAGCAAACCCTCGGTATCGTGATGATCAATTGCAACTCCAAGCCCTAGATTCTGTTCTCCTTGTGTTTTTCCAGTGTCCAGAAGTCCTTCTTAATGTATTGGATGTCTCCTTATATAGTATCCACGAAATCTAGGTTTTTAATTCTTCCGGGACCATGTTTCCCATGTTTTAGAAGCCCACACACGTGCCAAAACTCCCCATTTAGGGTTGGGTTCGAGCCAATAAACCCAACCGTAACTCTGGCACAAAAATATCACCCAAAAGCCCCCAGATTTACGGTTGGATTCGAGCCAATCAACCCAACTGTAACTCTGACACAAAAGTTCGCTCCAAAATTCCCCAGGTTTACGGTTGGGTTCGAGCCAATAAACCCAACCGTAATTCCTCCTGGATACTTTTTTGTACTTCACTATTTTGATCATTACTCCCTCATCCGATGTCCGATTGACCTCATTCTTTTTGGTTTGCCTTCGTCTTTAAATTCTATATAAGATGGAAATGACAAAATTTTCATGTTTATTCAATTAATTTTACGGTTGGGTTTGAGAGTATAGACCCAACCGTAAATCTTCCTGGAATTTGCCTTCAAAACCAACTTCTTTTACGGTTGGGTTTTGAGGTACTTTCCCAACCGTAAATCTTCCTGGAATTCGCCTCCAAAGTTTTGTTTCCATCCCTTAACCTCTTTTTTGGTTGAATGCACTTCAAAACTTCTAAGAAACTCATAAACAAACAAAATAAAGGAATAATGATATGAAAACTAACAAGAAATCAATGAATTAGAGTATCCAAATAGTGCACATAATGCACCTATCAAATTCCCCCACACTTGCCTTTTGATAGTCCTCGAGCAAACTACAAATCTAAACTAACTTAAACTACAAAAACTCCATTTCGTTGAGGATACGGTTACACTTAGCATGTGTAACAAGGCTTTAAACCCCTAGGTGTCCCTAGTGGACGAGTTATAGTCTCGTGAGGTTTTACAAGAGGTATACCCACAAAACCCAATTTCCAACTTCAAAACATTCAAGAGCACATGCATCCAAAGAGCTGCGAAGGCATAAAGTTTCTGCACACTAACAATAAGAAGTTAAAAGTATAAAGAACATTATTCTCATTCTTAACCCTTGAGTTAGGAGAAAACCACCATGTGAAAGGATCCAGTTTCGAGAGTGACCGAATGTTTCTGCCTCACCAACAAGATTTTATGAATTTGACACTCAAAAGACGCACTTTATGGTTCTCACATGTGTGCAGGCAGGAATGAAGATAGAAATCCTACACATGTTGAATGGTAGGAAGGAAAGGTAACCTTCCGGATCATATGAAGATGTTATCCCATAGAACGTGGGACGAAAAAGAACCCTTTTTTGTTTTTCTAGTGACCTCTAATAAAGGAAATCAACCACTATGCGCGGATGGGAATGCTTACTTACCTTCTCACCCGATCGTCAATCGACACCACTCTCACAGCATCCCATAGAAACGTCTTCGGTATTCAACTGTTGATGATGAACTTTTGAACCTCGTAGAACCTTGAAAATTTGTAACTCTTTTCCTCAATTGCTTGTTGTTTGAAAGTTCTCTATAGATTTATTCTTCCCCATGTCCTTATTGATTGAATACCAAAAATAAATATACACTAAAACAACAATAAGTTTTTTTTTTTTGATATAAACTGAAAAATAAATGATGAAACTACTAGGGCCGTGGGATAGAAACTTTACCACTTGATTCTTCACAACTTGTATTTTCTTGATATCATGAAATTCACTAACTCACATCTTTTGATTTCTTTCGCTTGTGTACATAAGTCTTCAACATGTATATATAATTCTGCTAATGTATAGTTGCTTTACTTGAATATGAAATTTGCTTTTTCCTTAATAGTTGCTTTTAAACCTTAGCTGTCTTCAACTTTCACGCAATTTTTTTGTGTTCCGTTTGTTGATGATGATATGTTTCTATGGACCTATTGTTGTCGAGAGAATGGTGCTAACTGCAAACAAGACTACAAGATAGAGTTAGCAATTCTGATGGCACCCTCATGATTAATAGAAATAGCACTCAAGAGATTAAAAAATAGTGTTGAAATTGGTACGAGGTTAGGTAGCTCATCATTGTACCCGGAATTTGCGCAGATGAAACACTCTAAACGGATAATTAAAGGTTTGGTGCCTCACTCATGGGTATTGAATGATCAACAACTCTAATATTGTATTCTCTGCCGGCAGTTTAAGTCAATTTTTGTCAGATCTAGCCTCTCAACAACTAATCACTCCGAATATAGTTCTCTAATATTTCTATTTTCAGTTGTTTCGGTTAGAACTCCGTATGTAAACGTAGCTAGAAGTATACTAAATGACTCTAAAATCTCTAAAAGTTGAAGGTTTTAATGCAAATATGTACAAAAGTTGTAAAATTCTACCATTACTCCCCCACACTTAAACTTTACATTGTCCTCAATGTAAATTGATTCCTCCACTGTAAAATCAAGATGGGAAACCCTAACATGATATGAAAATAAAATAAAAAATATAACGATGGAGATAGAAATACAAAACCAATGGGTTGCCTCCCATTTAGCGCTTAGTTTAACGTCTTCAGCCCGGCTTGGCAGTCCTTGCTACTCCTCCAGAGGGAGTGCATCTACTAAATTGATCTCAACCCTCTCAGTTTCAAACGACTCATAATAGGCTTCAAAGGATGCCCATTCACTTTAAGTTCCTTACATGTTAACAAGCTACGAATCTCCACTGCACCATGAGTAAAAACGTTAGACACAACAAAGGGTCCTATCCAACAAGACTTCAATTTTCCAGGAAATAAATGAAGGCGAGAGTTAAACAAGAGAACTTTCTGTCCAACAATAAACTTTTTTCTAGAAATCCTACTATCATGAAAAGCCTTTGTTTTCTCCTTGTAGATTCGTGAACTTTCATATGCATCATTACGAATCTCTTCCAGTTCACTCAATTGAAGCTTCCTTTGTTTACCAGCCCCATCCATCTCCATGTTGCACTGTTGAATAGCCCAAAAAGCCTTATGCTCAATTTAAACAGGAAGATGACAAGGTTTACCGTACACAAGTCTATATGGGGACATCCTAATAGGAGTCTTGTATGTTGTTCGGTATGCCCATAATGCATCATTGAGACGTAAAATCCAATCCTTCCTTGATGGATTCACTGTTTTCTCTAGGATGTACTTCACCTCTCGATTAGGGACTTCTGCTTGCCCGTTTGTTTGTGGATGATATGCTGTGGCAATCTTGTGAGATATGTTATACTTTTTCAACAAACTCTGGAAGAATTTTTTTCGAAAGTGTGATCCCCCATCGCTGATTATGGCTTTTGGAGTTCCAAACCTTGCAAAAACATGTTCTTTAACAAAATTATAACCACTTTAGAATCATTAGTAGAGGTGGCTTTAGCTTCCACCCATTTCGAGACATAATCAACATCGAGTAAGATGTAGAATTTACCAAAAGAATTAACAAAAGGACCCATAAAATCAATGCCCCATACATCAAAAATTTCAACAAAAAGAATAAACTTCTGTGGCATTTGATTTCGAGCACCTAGATTGCCCGTTCTTTGACACCTATCACAAGTTGTGCAAAATACATACGCATTTTTAAATAAAGTGGTCCAATAGAACCCACTTTCAAGTACCTTCAAAGCAATTCTCTTTGCCCCAAAGTGTCCTCCACAAGCATATGAATGGCAAAAAGACAAGATAAAGTTGTATTCAGATTCCGGTACACACCTTCGCATAATTTGGTCTGAACAATGTTTCCAAAGGTATGGATCATCCCATATATATTGATTCGCTATCTTTTTAAGTTTGTCTCTCTCAGCACGAGACAAATCTCTTGGGATTTGTTTAGACACTAAATAATTCACAATATCCGCATACCATGGTTCTGAAACTGTAACTAAGAAGAGTTGCTCATCTGGAAAGCTTTCACATAACGGGATAGCTTCTTCGTCTACAGTAAGACGACTCAAGTGATCCGCAACGGTATTCTCGATTCCTTTCTTGTCCTTAATTTCGAGATCAAACTCTTGTAGGAGTAGTATCCATCGAATGAGTCTTGGTTTCGCCTCTTTCTTCATAAGTAAGTACCTAAGTGCTGCATGATCAGAAAACACAACAACTTTCGTACCAAGTAAATAAGAATGAAATTTCTCCAATGCAAAAACGATTGCTAACAACTTATTTTCCGTGGTTGTGTAGTTTTGTTGGGCCTCATTCAACGTTCTGGAAGCATAGTAAATGGCATGAGGTAGTTTCCCAGTATGCTGGCCTAAAACTGCACCGACCGCATAGTCACTGGCATCACACATTAGCTCAAATGGCTTGCTCCAATCCGGTGGTTTAATGATAGGGGATGTTATCAAAAGTTCTTTCTAACGATTGAATGCCCTCAAACACTTCTCATCAAAGTTAAAAACTACGTCCTTTTGTAATAAATGGCATAATGGTGATGTAATTTTGAAAAAATCTTTGATAAACCGGCGGTAAAATCCTGCATGACCAAGAAAAGCACGAATCTCCCTCACCATAGTGGGAGGGGTAAGAGCATGGATAAGATCGATCTTAGCTTTATCAACTTCCAAGCCTTTAGAAGATATAATATGTCCTAAAAAATGCCATGAGTTACCATAAAATGGCACTTCTCCCAATTTAGCACAAGATTAGTTTCAACACATCGTTTAAGAATCAATGTAAGGTTATCTAAGCACAAGTCAAATGAATAACCATACACACTGAAATCATCCATAAAAACTTCGATAATGTTTTCAACGTAATCTGAAAAGATACTTACCATACACATTTGAAAGGTAGCGGGTGCATTGCACAAACCAAAAGGCATCCTCATGTATGCAAATGTTCCAAAAGGACAAGTAAACGTGGTCTTCTCTTGATCCTAAGGTGCTATAGAAATTTGATTGTAACCTGAATAACCATCAAGAAAACAGTAATACGAGTGTCCTGACAATCTTTCCAACATCTGATCCATAAAAGGTAAAGGAAAGTGGTCTTTTCTAGTGGTTGCATTAAGCTTTCACTAATCAATACAAACTCTCCAACCGGTTTGCACTCGAGTTGGGACAAGTTCATTGTCTTTATTCTGCACCACTGTAACACCTAACTTCTTTGGTACGACTTGTACCGGGCTCACCCACTTGCTATCAGAAATGGGGTAGATAACTCCCACATCTAATAACTTAAGTATCTCTTTCTTTACTACTTCCATCATTGGAGGTTTCAAACGACGTTGAGCTTCCCTTCCTCAAGTAGTATTTTATGCACACACATATAAGGGCTTATTCCCTTGACATCAACAATTTTCCATCCTATGGCCGGTTTATACTCCTCCAACACCCGAAGAAGTCTTTGTTCCTGCAATTCAATTAGTTCTTTAGAAACTATTACCGGCAACTCCTCAACATCACCCAAATACATATATTTTAGGTGATCAGGAAGCAGCTTAAGTTCTAGTTTAGGAGCCTGCAAGACAGACGATATCAATTTTTTATTAGTGCATGGTAAAGAGATAAATGAAATATCATGAAAAATTGGTGGGCATTTTGTAACAAATTAAGTTCACATATAGATTCCTCAAATTCATCCCCTAATTTAAGCTCGATTCTTGGATCTGTAAGATTTTTAAAACCCACACTTCTCGTGATAATAGCCTCCAATGGATCATTACTCCCCAAATCAAACATTTGTTGAGCTAAAGAGTCAATAACATCAATAGAGAAGCAAGAATGGACGTCACTAGGATATCGCATCGCCTCAAAAATGTTAAAACGTATTATTTCTCCATCGAATTCCATTGTCAATGTTCCACTATAGACGTCAATTTTTTTTCTCGCCGTTCGCATGAATGGACGTCCCAGTAGCAACGGTATAGACGAATCAGTTGATCCATCTGTCATCTCCAGTACACAGAAATCTGCTGGAAAAACTAGTTGATTAACCCGCACAAGCACATCTTCAACAATACCTCTAGGGTATACATTAGAACGGTCATCTAGTTGTAAAACAATTCCAGTTTCTTTCAAAGGTCCTAAATTAAGAGATTCATATATAGATGCAGGCATAACATTTACTGATGCTCCTAAATCAAGCATAGCCTTATTAAACGTCGTGTTACCAATAACAATAGGAATATCAAAACTACCGGGATCTTTACATTTGAGTGGGAGTTTCTTTTGCAAGATAGCCGAAGCATTCTCCCCTACTCTCATTACCTCATTACCGATTAATATTTGTTTATTGGTGCACAAGTCCTTCATAATTATTGCATACTTGGGGACTTGTTTAATCGCATCTATGAGTGAATATTCACATAAATCTTCTTGAAAATGTCTAAGATATCCTTATTTGTTCCGCCTTTTTCGAGTTAGCGAACCTACGAGGAAAAGGTAAAGGAGGAACATAAGTAGAAATAAGAGGTTTAGAGTTTTCTTTAGGTACCTCATCGGTTTGGGAAGAGTCAGTAATATCTTTTTCCAAAACCTGCCCCTTAGGGTTCTTGTTTTTCTCAGCTTCCTCTGGTTGCACATTTTGTGTACCACTTCTCAATGTTACGGCGTTGACATTTTCTCTTGGATTGATAGATTGAGAAAGGATTTCCCACTATATGTGTCTCCAGATGATTCAGTCTACCGTCCATAGTGCTCATCTGAGTTTGTAGCTCTTTTATCGCATTATCAGTTGTCTGCTGATTTTTCTACATCAACGTCGTCATATTCTTCATCATGGAGAGCATCTCCGATGATTCTGAGTTTTGAGCTTGTTGTGGAGGTTGTACTTGTTGTTGGAATCCATTTAAACGATTGAAAACCGGCCCTGGAGCTACAGCTTTCTTATTCGCATAGCTGAAATTTGGATGATCTCTCTATCCTGGATTATAAGTGTTGGAGTAAGGATCATACCGTTGTCTCTGCTGATTTGGGAATACTGCATTCACCTGTTCGGCTTCTTCGTCATAAAAGGGAACGATCACTGATGCCATTTGTTGTATCATCTTCTCCATATTACCAATTCTATGCTCTAAGTGCGGTGAAGATGTAACCTCATTAACCCTTTTGACGAGTAGTTCTGACCTACGACTTGAGAATTGTTGAGAGTTTGCTGCCATGTTCTCAATTAACTCTCTAGCTTGAGCTACTGTTTTGTTCACTAATGCACCATCACCTGCAGCGTCGAGAAGATTTCTGTCGCTTGCTTGAAGACCATCATAGAAGTACTAGATGATCAATACATCACTCAATTGATGATGTGGGCAGCTAGCGACCAATCTTTTGTAACATTCCCAACATTCATACAATGTCTCTCCTGCCATCTGCTTAATGCCACAAATCTCTTTACGAATCTGAGTTGCCTTTGATGCAGGAAAGTATCTCTCTAAAAACACTTTCTTCAGACCATTCCAAGTTGTGATGGTACCAGAAGGTAGATAGTATAACCATTCCTTGGCAGTATCTATCAGGGAGAATGGAAAATATCTTAACATGACTCCATCAACATCAGTCTCTGCTGGTAGCATGGCCATGATTATGTTATGGAAATCCATCAAATGTTTATTTGTATCTTCATTAGTCATTCCATGAAACTTTGGAAGTTCTCGAATCAACCCTGGCTTGATCTCAAATGTAGATGTTGTCTGAATACAGCATTATTGTGTATCCAACAAGTGAGACGCTAAGTCTTTGAGTGTACGATTTGCGTCACCCATTGTTTCTTGTTATGCATCTACGTCTGAATCTGCGAACTCACTTGACGATGTACTTAGAGCAAGTGGAGTGTTCACTGCTCGAATGAATTCTTTTAGTAAAGTGCCTGATCGAAGTCGTATACCAATGGGACTTGGTCTACCCTCTCTAAGCATTCACGAAAGAAATTAAACCTGAAAAAACAATTCTTAGAACTAAATTAAAAACTAGAAATAAGAAATCAAAAACAAAATAACAATCTGCTATGCCTCCCCGGCAGTGGCGCCAAAATTTGGTCGGTTGTCAGCCAAGAAAAATTAATTAAAGTTCTTACTTCACTAATATAGATTAGAGTATAGTAATAAGAACAAGTTCGTTCCCACAGAGAGGCAGGTGATTGTTAATTACTTTCGATTACTTATGTAAACAGGGGGGTTTTGGTTGTGATTATAACTAAATTATACTAAAGCAAATAATATAAAAACGAATATCAGAGATAAAGAACATTGGTTAGAGAGTTCATCTTCCATCTTCCAACATGTTATCAACCAAATCATACTCAACATTCATGCACTCTCAATATCAATAACCCTAAAGCATCTTATCGCAGGCTTACTCAGGCAAAACTCCTATTATCATCAAAGGCGCAAGAGCCACTCTTTGAATCCTTTTCATCGAATAACTTGGCGCAAGAACCACTCAAGTTTAACCCAATGAAAGCAATGGTATTTGTGAGTTGAGGTTATTCTAAGCAATCCGGCGCAAGAGCCACTCAGATTTAACATAGGTCACGCTTCTACACATAATCGCATGGCAACATCCTGTCGTTAACAACTATGTTATACTACTTGTAACAAGGGTATTTCGACAATTCCGGATCTCAAACCCTAGTTTATCTATAGATGTCAATGCATGCTCATCTAATTTGCAACTAACAAACAAGCAATCCATCATACAAGGCGTTATAAACGGTAGAACATAAGCGATATTGAAGAGATTATGAACATATGAGAATGAATACTTCAATTAATAAACATGTTTTCCAACTTAGGACTACATCTCTAACCAATAAGAAAAGTTTAGTTCATCATGGATTTCTCAAAATCCATGGAAAATAATCAAGAAAACGAGTAAAGCAAACCCTCGGTATCGTGATGATCAATTGCAACTCCAAGCCCTAGATTCTGTTCTCCTTGTGTTTTTCCAGTGTCCAGAAGTCCTTCTTAATGTATTGGATGTCTCCTTATATAGTATCCACGAAATCTAGGTTTTTAATCCTTCTGGGACCATGTTTTCCATGTTTTAGAAGCCCACACACGTGCCAAAACTCCCCATTTAGGGTTGGGTTCGAGCCAATAAACCCAACCTTAACTCTGGCACAAAAATATCACCCAAAAGCCCCCAGAATTACGGTTGGGTTCGAGCCAAACAACCCAACCGTAACTCTGACACAAAAGTTCGCTCCAAAATTCCCCAGGTTTACGGTTGGGTTCGAGCCAATAAACCCAACCGTAGTGCCTCCTGGATACTTTTTTGTACTTCACTATTTTGATCATTACTCCCTCATCCGATGTCCGATTGACCTCATTCTTTTTGTTTTGCCTTCGTCTTTCAATTCTCTATAAGATGGAAATGACAAAATTTTCATTTTTATTAAATTAATTTTACGGTTGGGTTTGAGAGTCTAGACCCAACCGTAAATCTTCCTGGAATTTGCCTTCAAAACCAACTTCTTTTAGGGTTGGGTTTTGAGGTACTTTCCCAACCGTAAATCTTCCTGGAATTCGCCTCCAAAGTTTTGTTTCCATCCTTTAACCTCTTTATTGGTTGAATGCACTTCAAAACTTCTAATAAACCCATAAACAAAGAAAATCAAGGCATAATGATATGAAAACTAACAAGAAATCAATGAATTAGAGTATCGAAATAGTGCAAATAATGCACCTACCAACAACTAAGAAAACCGAATATAGTTCTCTAATACTTCTAAGTTCAGTTATTTCTGCAAGAACTCCGTATGTAAACATAGCTAGAAGTATACTAAGTGACTCTAAAATATATAAAAGTTGGAGGTTTCATGCAAATAATTACAAGAAAATTGAAAATTTTCTACCTAAAAAGTGAATACTTAAAACTCTATATGCTTTACCACTCCCTCACACTTAAACTTTACATTGTCATCAATGTAAATTGACTCATCCAATGTAAAATCAAGGTGGAAAATCCTAGAATGATATGGAAATTCAGAAAAGAAAAAAAAAAGTAAAAGAAATACTAAACCAATGGGTTGCCTCCCATGCAGCGCTTGGTTTAACGTCTTCATCCTAACTCTCTGATCGCCCATACACTAATAATCTTAAAATTTGCGGATCCTTCCAGAAAACGATCTGCATTGCTAACAATAGCTTCACAAGAATATTCGTATATAGTGGAAAAAGTGAAACTATCGTCCCAAAAGAGTTACCCCCACAGTTAGTCCATTCCACACTCGGAAGTGTATACAAAACATAAGTGGAAGGAACTTCTATATGTTCCTCTTGGCAAACCTACATGGTGTTAGATTCAAATGCATATGGAGGATACTTAGATGCAACGAATTTATGTAAAACTTTTGAAGCACACAATTCCAACCCCAAATTAGGTATCTTTCTAAAAGATGGATTAACAACTTTTTGAGAGACTACTTCTAGTTTGGGAGGATCATCATTAGATAGAGATTCATGTATATGGTTAGACAAACCTTGTAAAAACTCTTGTATTACGGGATCCTCAGTTTTGTTGGACACTTCCATTCCCACATCACTAGTATCATCATTCTCATTCAAATTCTTCTTAAAACATTCTTCATTGTTTTTTCCTATAACCAAGTCTCCATCATCAGAGGAGAAACCAAAATATTCCCCAAGCAATTCATCGTAATCCTTATGGTCTTCTTCATAAGTTGACTTCTTATTCAAAGTATCGACTATCTCTAAATTTGGGGTAGTGTGCACAAAGAAGTCATAATCATCATCGCTCTCATATACAACATATGTCTTACCATCAATGGGTAGTAGAATATGAAGCTGTGGTTCATGCTCTCAAGCTCATCATTGAGTTAGGAATCAGCAATGCCCGGCTCACAAGCGATTCACAGTTGATAATTCGACATGTCGAATTAAGATACCAAACACTCGACGAAGATTTAACAGAGTACAAAAATCTTGTGCAAACTCTAGCAAATCATATTCCAAGTATAGTTTTTCGGCATCTGTCCCGAGAAAAAAATCGACATGCTGATGCACTAGCATTCATTTCATCGATGATAAGAGATCCCAATGTTACATCCATAAAAGTCGGACGAATATATGAACCATCCATAAAGTTAAAGACAGCTGATAACATAGAAGAAGGTGTAACTGAAGACATTGATGATCCAGCAATACAAAACACCGCACCTATGCCTCACAAGCAGATGATGAGTTAAATGAACAAGATTGGAGGATCCCAATTCATCAATATTTACAAGATAGAATATTACCACCAATTCTAAAGAAGCAAGGAAAATTCAACTAAAATCTGACAATTACCAGTTGCGGGATGGAATCTTATACCGCAAGTCCTTTTTAGGACCATTATTTCGATGCCTGTCACATAAGGAGGGATTATGCATACTCAAAGAAATACATTATTGAGATGCAGGAAATCACAGTGGAAGACGCTCACTCGCACTGAAAGCCAAAATGCAAGGTTATTATTGGATATCCATGCTCAAGGATTCAGAAAACATGGTACGAAGGTGCGAATCAGGGAACCAAGAAGAGGAAATACTTAATTGTGGCCACTGATTATTTTACTAAGTGGGTAGAAGCCAAAGCATTAGCTCGAATCAGGGATTCGGATGTGTTCACATTTTTATTTGAAAATATCATCTGTAGATTTGGGATTCCGGCAGCCATAGTTTCTGATAACGGAAAACAATTTCAAGGAAAAAACATTGATATGCTGTTTGAAGCTTTCAACATTCAGAAACATAAATCCACACCGTTTTATCCCCAGAGTAACGGACATGCCGAAGCCACAAACAAAACAATTACAACAAATTTAAAGAAAACGTTAGATGGACACTACAAACAATGGTGTGAACAACTTCATAACACATTATGGGCATACCGCACCACAAGAAAAGAATCCACTGGAGAATCACCGTTCCTACTCACTTATGGAACGGAAGCGGTTATACCAACAAAAGTCATTTTGCCTACAACTAGAACAGAAGCATGGGAGAAAAATATAAATTCAGATTTAATGTTACAAAAATTAGATGACTTGGAAGAAAAAAGAGAGGTGGCACTCCAGAAGATGGAAAATTACCAAAGAAAGTTGGCAAGGGACTACCATAAGAAAGTCAAGTTACGAAACTTTGTTCAAGGAAAATATTTCTTACGTCAAATTTCGTAGTACCATCGGGATAAAAATGCAGGCAAGTTCGCACCAACTTGGGATGGTCCGTACACAATACAAGCACCAGCAGGACAAGGATCTTATTATCTACGAAACATGCATGGTGAAGTTTTGCAACACCCATGGAACGCACAATATTTAAAGTTATATTATCCTTGATCAATAATGCAATTACGAAAGTACATTGCATTCATGTTAGGTAAAGCATAAATAATGCACCTTCTCTTGAAAATCCTTGATTAATAATATATTTGACAATGGGATTTCCTAATAAAGAGATGCCTGACATGAAAATATTAATTACTCCAGGAACATCTTATTCTGGAGAACGCTTGCGATTAACGAAACAATCGTAACTCAAGCAGATAAAAATTTAGGTACGTATAAGCCCTTAAAGAATTTCCATAAGTGCAAGATTCTTATAAAGAAGGGATACCTAATGATATAATCAATGGTTATCATTTTCAGGGTACGTTTAGGACTAACCTTGTAGCTTACTCCTGGCCTGGGTATGACTCGTATGTGTTGGGTTCCCGAATTACATGTTTTGAGGTATAAATACTTCGATGCAATGTACTCATGGAACAATTTGATTAACCGAATGATTTCATACAAATATGTTATTTTTTATGCAGGAATAACATTGTTCAAAAGGCTACAAAAGGTAGATTCCAACTCAAAGTTACCAGTTAAAGTACCAAATTACAAGTTACAAGATGCAAATCAATCTAGCGGAATACAAGTTACACAGAAAAAGAAAATCAGATATCATCAAACATCGGGATGTTGCCTCTGGATGGTTGCGGAAGAACCTTCGGAACAGGAGCCCGACTATTGAGTATAGTGATGTCAGCTTGTGCACGATCCAAGGCAGTGTTGAATGACATTGTAATTTTTGCTTTTGCATCTTGTCTCACCCACGTTGTATAAGCACATCCATATTCAATATCTAATTGAAGTTCTTGAATTTTTTGCTGACAATCTTTTACTTGCTCATCCAAGCGGGATCTCTGATCTTTTTCAGCACTCAATTCTCTTGATAGATCGTCATTTTTTGCTTTTTCATCCACAAGCATGTTTTCGCATGCTGTAACTTTGCTGGCCAATCACTAATTCGGGATTGAGCATCTCTAGCTCTGGATGCGTAAAAAGTTATTTCACCTTGCAATGCTTGCACTTTAGAAGAATATTCTTCCGTTTGCTTATTGAGATTTTCAATTCTCCCATTTGCAATAGCAAGACCTCTTTCCGCCTTCACAGCCCGAGCAGTTGCTTCATTAAGTTTCTTTTCAAGGCCTAACGAACAAAGCCAGCGTTAAATACTATAAGAAATTTTATATACAAAAACATATAACCCAAGAATATACCTCCAGCGAGGGATTTAAACTCTGCCTCCTTAAGGGCCAAAGTTTCCAGAGCTTGCTGATATTTTGATTCAGCTCTAGTGCGTCTCCAGGTGGCCAGGTCAAGATTATCGGATAATCTTTTTAATTCTGATCTAAAAACCCCCATCTCCCTATTAATCTCCCTCGCATGATCATTCAACTGATTCATCCTACGCTCCATCCTAAATATAAGTTCGAATCCCCCACTAGTCCCAAAGCATGTGTGTAAAAAAAAAAATACATATATAAAAAAGTGAGAAAATATACCTTGATTCAGAAGATTTTGATTCTTTAGTTATTGTTGGAGATCATCATTTTGTTGTTGGAGCTTTTCATTTTGTTGTTGCAGATTGCCATTTTCCCGCTGCACTTTCTCAGCTTCATTCTTAAATACGGACTCCATCATAATAGCCCGAGCTTTGTAGAACTTGAATGCAGCAAACAAGCAATCGGAACTATGCTTAAGCTGTGAAATTAAAGTCATGAGTATGGGAAGAAAAGATGAAACGAATCAAAAGTTCTAATGCACAGCAATACCTGAGCTAGAGCTTGCTGTGGATATGAATACAGCGGAACTTCTGCAAAAGCTAGAGCTTGATCCAAAGAAGGATGAGGGTTCAGCGGGAATGTCTGTTCAGCGAACCCACTATCATACCAAGCTTCCCTTGTATCCTCCAGAGGGATAGTTCCCAGTGAACTCCGCAGCCTAGACATGGAACCACTATCGGATTTCCATGTCTCTGGACAAGCTGCAGTAGTCAGGAGCCCCTTTGCTAAGAACCACTTGTAGGCTTCATTTTCATCGCCTAAGAGATTTAATCCTTTTATCACCCTCCTGCCTTTATCAATCTGTGAGATGAATCCTTGTAAGTCTGAAGGCTCTGCATTGGACACATCAGCATTGGGGCGAGGAAGAACCCTTGATAATATCCTGGAAGGTGCACTTGCTTCGCAGATAGCTGCGGGAATATCCTCTTCGGGATGAGAGGTTGGGATTTCTGTGGCTGAAGTGCTAGGAGCGACATTCTCAATATTCTCATCATAAGCATCTCCTTCTTCAACATCTCCTTCCACAGTTGGTTGATTATCTGTTGTCATGATTCCCTCTTCCGGAGAGACCACTTCAACCTCAAAGTTGAAGGGAGTGGAGACAGGGACAGATAAAAATTTATCGGTGTAGCCAATATGATCTGACTTGCAGTAGCAGCGGGATGGCCCGTAATAGTATCAGACACTCCCGATCCAACTGGATCAGAAGCTTCAACGGACCGTCCCGCAACAGCATCGGGCTGTCCCGATATAGCCTGGTCCGCTCCCGATGCAACTGGATCAGAAGCTTCAACGTACCTTTCCGCAACAGCATCGGGCTGTCCCGATATAGACTGGTCCGCACCCTCAGCATAAGATCTTGAAACTGAAGTTCCCTCACCCCCAATGTTGCTGCGTCGGATGAGAGAATCTCTAATCTCACCTTCTTCTCTATCAGAGGGAGTGAGAGAAGCATTTCTTGACCTTTTCGATTTTTTCTTCTTCTCTGGGGAAACTACCATCTTACGCTTCCCTTTACCCTCAACTATTTCCACTTTATCAGTTCTTTGCCTGCCCTCATTAATCTGCACGTCGGGCATTGGGCGTGCTGGTGACGCTTCAATCTGGGGCTCAGTAGATGGATGAACCTGTAGCACAAAGTTCAAACTCAATGAGGGAAACATCCGAGTAAAGAAAAAAAAAAGAGGAGCCGTGCGAACCTCATAATCGAATTTATAATCACTGAAATTTAATTTCCAGGGACAGTAGAAACTCCCACGAATATCTTGAACTTCATCCTTGGAAATATGACCGAATACCCAAGGACCTTCTATCACTAGTGGAGTCCGGTACCACTTGTAGTCATGATCCAATCGGATTCTTTCTTCTTGTTCCAATCAGACTCTTTATCCACTTCCCAGAACATACTTGAGCTTCGGATCGTCAATTTCATGCAACAAGGGGAATCCCGAACTGCACTTGCGAAGAGGACTAACACTCCACTTCACAAAATTCCTTATGGAAACACTATCCGCATAGGTAGTGTGAAAATTCTCAACTGTATAATGTTGTTGCTCGGTGATGTCTGGAGTATAATAGGTAATGTTAGTTTGTCCTTCGCTCCGGAGGCTGCATTCATCAAGTATCCGCCACCAATTTCCGTTATACTGGATAACGGACCGAGCTAAATCGTGAGGAGCATTGCAGCTGGATGCAAGAACTTCGAATTGATAGGGATGATCCCGCTGATATAGGGGAAGACGAAGCCCATCCTCTAACACACCAACAGAGATCAGTAAACTACTAGATGAATATTTAAATTTTTTGACCGCTCCCAGGGTCATTACATCTTTGTCTCCACCATAAAAAGAAACTTTGAATCCTTCAAGATGGTGTTTTGCTTTGAATTCTTCAATATTCATTGATTTGTAGCTACAACTGGCGTGTGCCCGCTTACTCTTGGGGGAAACATTAGCGGCCGCAGAAGGGTCAGATGCAGCATCATGAGTATGCCGAGTCGAGGCATATCTAGTTGAAATACTTCGAGAAGATCTCCTTATTTTTTGTTGATCATCGTGGTAAGAATCAACCACAGGAGCAGTATTTTGAGTTCTTGAAGACACAGTGAAAAGATATTTTGTATCTGTGAAAAAGACAGATAAGAATCAATGTATGAAGGAATCAAAAATTCAAGTTCATAAAAAGAAGCAATTAGGGAAGAAAAATCATAAACAATCACCATTTCAATCATCTCTGTTTTCATAGAGTCAATATTCATCATGGTTAAACACCAAAACAAAATAGATAAAGAAAGATCAGAAAGTCACTTACATGTAGAAAGAGGAGAAACAATTTCTTGATTAAAAGTAGAGCAAATATGATTGGTGCAAAAAGTTCCTGAATCGTTGGAGAATGAGAGAATAACAGAGAGATAATGAGAATATTTGAAAAGTTTAAGGAAGAGAAAGAGCTGCAACTTTAAGAGGAAAAAACAGAAGTAAAAAAGACTGAATCCTATTTAAGAGGAGGGATAAACGAACCGTCAAAAATTGAAAAGGCGTTAATCGAGGCAAAGATTTGATTTCCTTGAAAAATGGTAACTGACACAAACGTGATAATAGAAGTTACTGCTAGCAGAAAATCCGGGATAACGTGCGAAAAGAAGTTATGACAGATATAGAAAAGATGGAGAGTAATTATTATTCTTCTACTTTTTTCAAAACTTTGGATCAACAGTTAAAAATTTTTTTAAAAAAAAGAAGAAGGGGGCAAGTTGTTAGGAAATAAAAGTCAAGATAACACATGTCAAACGATTAGGCAAAGAAGCAGAGATTTATAGAAAAGCGAGAAACACACAATCAAAACCTTATAAAAGTTCGAGTAGATGACAGATGTAAAAGACTGAAAATATCATTGCATGATCGACATGTAAGATCGGGAAAGTGATAGTACTCTAATCGAAACAGAAAGCATTAAATGCAAATGGAACGGGAAAAACAGGAGCAATAAATGCGCATAGAGCGAAAAAGTGAAAGCATTAGTTGCTTAAGTTACTTCAACTGCATGACTGACACCGAGGATCGGGAAGAAGATGACTCATAAAGTACGATGAGCACGTGTCAATAGTACAAGGTAACGGGACAAAAAGGCGAAAGCATGACAATGCATAAGAAAGAAGCTGCCTGTCAACCGCACGATCATCCTGATATGAAGATAATCATAAAATAAAGAGAACGCAAGGAAGTAACGGGACAAGAGGTATCGGACCAAAAGAATACAGTGGAACGATAATCAATAAATTGACAGACAAGATAGGGAAAACATGACTCATCAAACATAAATGATAGACAAAAAGGAAAAAGAGAGGGACCCATTGAACAACCTATAAATAAAGAAGTTCATTCAACAGAGAAGGAGTCAGAAAAATTGAAAGAGAAAAGACCAAGGAAAGATACTGGAATTAGAGTAAAGCTATTCGGTATGTATTTATAAAGTGATGTAGTGTGAAATTATTGATGTATGAATACACTTTTTTCCATACTTGTAAAGATCTTGACCTTGATAGATATAATTCTAATAGAATGTCCAATTTGGTGAATTGTTATTCTTTAAGCTTCTTCATGATTGATGTTCTTATATGTCTTGATTTGAATATTAAGGTGATATAGTGTAACAAAATGTATGGTAAGGATTTTAGTTTAGATCTTTTGACAAATCATTGGTTGTTTTTGCTGATGAGAATTTTGGCATAAACAATTTGGCTCTAGAAACAGGGACTGTGTCAAAGGATTTATCCTACCTGTTCAAGAAAAATGGTTTTTTCGGTTATTTTTGTTTTTAAAAGTAGAGAAATTTAGTACCAGGAGTTTAGTAATCATGTGGAAGATTTTCATTAAAGTGAAATGTCGAAATTTTTGGCTTGAATGAATTTTTACTAATATAAGAGTTTTATTGCAAGAAATTCCTTGTATGATTTTTAAAATTAAAGTTGAATTTCGATGAAACTTGGGAATCTTTGGTCTGAATGAATTTGTCCTAATAACTGATTTCTTTTATTTTTTGCGTGTAAATTTTAAGATTGGAGAAGTGTTATGATAGACATTGTTTTTCTCTCCACCAAAAATATAGTTAGATTTCAAAAGAATCAGAAGATCCATAAATCTTTTTTTATTTGTTTCTTTGTTCAATTAGCTTGTTGAAATTATATCACTAACTTTTGAAAGTTAATAGCACAAGGAAATTTTTCAGAAAGCATCTAAGAAAGAAAAGAAACAACCAAGGGAAAACAAGCCAGAAGAAGATATGTCACAAGAAGCAAATTCTGGAGATCAAGAAAGTAACACAAGTGGAAATTATCACCAAAGGGAAGAAGAGAGTGAGACAGAGGTTCAACAGAGTGATTCAGGAAACCATACACCTTGTCAAGAATATACACCAAATACTATAGCCCAAAATCATTCTCCACCTCAGGAGAATACTCAAAATAATGTAAATTACTTACAAAGTTTGATGGAGGAAATGAATGGGATGCGAAGGGAACAAAGAGACTTTACTGATCGAATTGCATCTCTGACCAGGGAAAGTCAAGCATTAAAGGATACAATTCAGTGTGGGGTGAGACCAGTTGCAACAAGACCACGTGACCAAGAAGAAACTTCTGGTAGACAAACACCCAAAAGTGTAAGGGACAATCGTGATCAAAGAATGGTATTAGCGGGATCATCATCTCGAGCAAGGATGCAACGGGAAGGTCAGGAGATACAGCGTACAAAATGGCAAAGGTGTTTTGAAGCAATGGAACAAATGAAGGATGAAATAAAAAATTTGAAGAATAAAGAAGGAGGGAGAATAGAAGAAATGTTGAAGGAAGTCAAGCGAACACCGTTGGCTCCACATTTAGCATGTACACAATTGCCTCGAGAATACAACGCCTGAAACATATTTAAGCAACGAATATGTCCGTTGCTTTAATTAGTTTGTGCAACGGCATCCGTTGCACAAAGCGTTGTGAAATTTGTTACGTCATATTCCCAACGTATATAAACGTTGGTTAAATTCACTGCAACCTTTGTATCTGTTTCTAAAAGACCAAAATGGCGTAGTGGGTATTTAAATTTTTTCCAACGATCATAAAATGGGAAAAAATTTCACCGGCCATAAAATTAGGTAATCTTTATAAAGTGATAAATATCAAAATTAAATTACTTATTAAGATAAAAGGTTAGTTTAGTAAACTAGTATTATTATAATAAATTATGAGTTTCACATACAATATATTTTAATGATGGGTTTGAGATAAAAAAAACGGAGGGGTTAGAAATAAGTTTTCCCATTATAAAATAGTAGAAACTATCAATTAGTCCTAATATAAAATATATTGTGTTAGTTTGGTCATATTGACTTGGTCCAATTGCTCTAAGGTCATTTTTTTAAAATATATTATTAGCTTGGTCCAAAATTGTTAAATGGTCCTATGATTAAGGGTGGCAATGATTGCATATGGATACATATACATTTATATTTGTATCTGTATCCGAAAATATGTTATGGTATCTGTATCCGTCCGATATCTGAACGAATATGAGGATTTTTCTTCCAAATCCGTATCCGAATTAATTTTCGGATATCGGCTAATTATCCGAGAAAAAAACTAATAATGTCATTGTTGATTTTATTTAATTTCTAAAAAAACAATTCATGCTTCCATTAACATATAAAATCAATTCATGCTTCCATTAACAATCCAAAAAGACATATATTCTAAACAAATGAGATAACATATAATGCCGTAGTGATACTTACCTTGTAACCTTGAGCTTTTGAATGTTTACTGTTGAGAAGAAAATCAATTTGGATTTTGAGCTAACAATCCTGGAATTTATAAGTGTTTCACAGAATTGAGAACTGAAGAGTCTAAACAGTACCAAACTAAGAAAAAGAAAAAGAAAAAAATGAAAGGAAAGTATATGTATTTAAAGTATAAAATCTATTGGGAATTTAGTGGAAGATGGAAAGTAATTGAAATCTTAATGGTTTTATCGTGAGAAAGAAAGATGAAATTAAAACGATCGAGATGGAAAGTTAAAAGGCATTGTGTATATATAAAATAAGTATATATTCACTAGGATTTGACCCGTGCCTCACGGCACGGATTATTTCATAGTGATCTAAAAAGTAGATTTCTTGTGACTATGCACGTGGGGTGGGTGCTAGGCAAAGTAAACTTGGACCACAAAATTGAACACTGAATTGGATGGCATTCAAATTCTTTCGCCAAAGGTAACCTTTTCTAATTAAAACAAACGTGATAAAGCTATAACGGTTATATTTGATATCCCAAATATAGCTATTATTTACATAATTGGTTAGGAAATTAAACACCCAATGCAACCAAAGCTTAAAAAACACACTTTAAAACTATATTGACTGACCAAACAGAATATTATCTGAGAACTATAATTAAAGAAAATATGGAAACTGTTCTTCAGCTTCATTTATCTCCGTTTAGGCATATTTATCAAGATAAGATTTTTCTATTGAGTGGTCGATGGATATTGTCACAGTTCCTTTCATCTTTTATAGTATGAAAAATACCATAGTTAGTTCCAAGGTCAGCATCAACATCGTCGTGGTAAATGTGTGTGAGTGCGAAGTTGGTTTTGGAACCATATGGAACTGGCAGGAGTAATTTGAAAATTAAGCTGTCGATTGAGAACCTGGGAGAATCCAGAAAGGGCCGCTGCGGTTGCAATTTTCTGGAACATTATGATTGCCGAAATTAGCGTAGATGAAAACGGCCTCGGCAACTGTACGAAAAAAACCAATTAATTTCGGGGAAAATACGGTCCAAACAGTTAACAACTTTACCTCTGGGGTTCTATTGAACTGATTTGCGGTTTTACCCACCAATCTCTGGACCTCACTATCCAGAGCTTCGAAAACAGTACATCCTGTCGGATCCTCCACTTCAAAATGGACCATGAACCTGAAATAAAAAATAGTCAGAGAGTTTGTGACACTGGTTAATTGCTAATAGTCTACAAACGCAGAAGTATTAAATTTAACTTTGCTTTTGGAATAGAACCTGGCTACTGGGGAGTCAGCTTTTATTCCACATTCAGAGCAGTTGAGATTGCTACCCTTATAAGGAACCTGCTTGCTACACCATGGACAGGCGAGATAGTGCCACCCACGATGAATCAACACGTCGATCGCCATCGCAGTACACAACACAATATTAGAATCCTGAGCATACTGTGTTTAACATTAGTACCTAGAAACAGATCAGATTACTCGAAGTATGATAGAATAAAAGATAACATCGGACGAAGTTCATGTACATGCGGAGGTGATCTCAGATCATGGAAATTCATGTTAATTGGAGTCTCCCTTCAAGAGGTTCAAAAAGATGACCACACTCCTTCCAAAAGGGATTGGCGCAGCCATAAAAGACGCTTTCCGTTGAACCAGTAGAAGAACCAAGTGCTAAAAGAGCAGCGGAACCCTTTCGAAACACCAATTACCAGGATAAGCGTATGAATTTTAGAAATGGAAAGGGAAATAATCGCAACACAAAGCGGGAATCTTTCAGAGATTGAGTATTAACAAAGTTAAACACCAGCACCACACAGATCTTGAGAGCGGCAGGTCGCATGTCAAACTTCACGTATCCCATCACTAAAGGAAAGCAGCCTGAAGCAACAAAATATCACAAGGATTATTGTGAATATCACGTATACCGGGGGAATTCCACGGAGGATTGCAAACACCTCGGGAACACAATCCAAGATCTCATTAATGCAGGATATTTACAGGAGTTCGTGGACCTAACGAAAATTTCCGCACCAGCAAAAAATGTTAACTACATCCAACTCCCAGAGAATGCAAAATACATTCATATGATTACCTGCTCAGAGTCTCCAGTAGAGAAAACTATGACTGAAGCCATTCTAGAGCGTACACGCAAGAGAATAAAGCAGCACAAAATATTCAAAGTAGCACAAGGTGATTTGCTCACTGATTGGGAACCATGGATGAGTACACCACTCACCTTTTCCGCAAGGGAAATGGACCAAGAAATTAAGGTCCACAATTATCTGTTAGTATTGGCATTGCCCATTCATGGGTGGAATGTAACACAAATATTAATTGATAACAGAAGTTCGCTCAATATCCTCTTTTATGAGCCATTTAAGAAAATGGGATTGTTAGACGAGCAAATGTATCCATCCCCATATACATTATATGGATTCAATGGGTCTATATCTATCCCAAAATGTGAGATTATTCTCCAAGTTAATGCAGGTCGATTAAAGATCAACACAAGATTCTCGGTTGTAGATGCACCTTCCCCATACAACATAATCATAGGAAGATTATGGGTTCATAAAATACAAGGTACAACATTAACGTATCACCAGTGCCTGCGCTTTTCAGTACCCGATGGTGAGATGGAGATCAACATGAAGCCATACGCTGCAATGCTGCGATGATAAGGCTAGGCGAGGAAAGGCCAAAGATGAGCTTGAACGGAAGAACGAACAAGGCAAAAGCGAAGGAGCAAGAATTCTAGGAATATATGGTCAATACATCCTCTCTGACCTACGATACTAATCCCGTAGATAAACCTAACTCTGCTAGCACAAAGAAGAAATCCTTAAAGCCAGAAGATGCTGAGCAGACCAAAGAGCAATTATAGAAATCCACTCCCATCAACGCTCCAAAGGCTACATTCTACGCAGTAGAACCAACTAAAGAAATTAATATAAGAACGGAAAAGGAGCCAAAACGATTAAAGTAGGAACCTTGATGGCACAAGAAATGGAAGAGGCATTGGTTGCGTTACTAAAAGAATAAACTGATGTATTCGCATGGAAGCTAAGTGATATTCCAGGCATTGATCCAAAAATCATATGCCACCACCTGAAGATTAGTCTAGGTACGAAACCCTTCAAACAACGTATCAGAAAGGTAACACCTATATACCGTGACACAGTGGAAAAAGAGCTATAGAGATTAGTGGACGCAGGCTTCATAAAAGAAACGCACTACCCAACCTGGATCTCTAATATGGTGATAGTACCCAAAAATAATGGGCGAGTCCGCATTTGCATCGACCAGCTGGTTGATGCAACCTCAGGGTACAAAGCTCTGTCATTTATGGATGGATGCTCAGGGTACAATCAGATTGTGCTAGCAGAAGAAGATCAAGAACACATTGTATTCTTCACTCCGCGCGGCCTCTACAACTATACCAGAATGCCTTTCGGACTAAAGAATGCGGGGGAAATATACCAAAGGTTAGTCAACAACATCTTCAAGCCTTGAATGAAAGATTAGCTCCGCAAAGCAGGTTCATCTCAAGATCATCATATGGATGCAAGGTATTTTTTGACACACTCAAAAAAGAAAGTCGATTCGCTTGGACTGAGGAGTGCGAGCATGCATTCAAAAAGATAAAGGAATATTTGGCATCAATTCCAGTCCTCCAAAAACCAGAACACGAAGAAGTTCTAACCCTTTACCTATCAGCAACTAACAATGCTATAAGTGTTGTCTTAGTAAGGACAAACAACAAGGTAGAAAAACCAGTCTACTATGTCAGCAAAATGCTCAGCTCGGCTGAGAGAAATTACACCAAAATGGAACAGATGATATTAGCGCTTGTTTAGGCTACGCAAAAGTTAAGTACTTATTTCTTAGCTCATCCCGTAGTAGTACTTACGAAATCTCCGATTGGGCAAGTCCAGGAGAGCGCTGAAAGGGTGCCTAAGTGGAATGCGTAAATCAAGCAATTCCAGATCAGGTTTGAACCAAGAACAACTGAAAAGTCCCAAGTCCTAGAAGATTTCTTAGCGGACTTTCCTCTTGCAGATGACGCCAGCGTAGCGGACATACCAGGATTAGAGGAGGAAGAACAAGAACCAGAAAATATCCTATACAAGGTAAATTCACGAATATGGGAAATATTCGTAGATGATTCTTCTAATAATGAAAGATCCGGGATCAGAGTAGTTCTTACCACTCCCAAAAGAGACTGCATAGTTCATGCATACATGTTAGAGTTTGAAACGACTAATAATATCGCAGAATATGAGGCGGTAATACAAGCTTTACGTTTAAGTATTGATCTTGGCTTAACAGATGTACGAATAAGTAGTGACTTACAATTGGTCGTGCGCCAGATAGATCAAAAGTACCAAGTCATAGACGAAACTCTAATAATATATTTTAAAATGGTACAACATTATTCAGCCCAGATACATAATGTGAAATTCAGGCACCTCAATTGAAAGGCAACTAGGCACGCAGACGCATTAGCTTATCTTGCCTCAATGTTAAAGAACAAGAATACACGGGCAATCCCCATTGGACGCATCTACGAGCCATCAACAAAACAACTGGAAGTCCTGAAAACTAAAGTCGTAGCGGAAGAAACTAGGAATGAAGCCGAGGAGGATTGGAGAATTCCAATCCATCAATACCTCAAAGATGGAATTTACCTTCTGACATCAAACAAGCGAGGAAGATTCAAGCCAGATTTGTCAATTACCATCTCAGAAAGGGAAACATGTACCAAATGTCTTTTTTAGGACCACTACTACGCTGCTTGTCAAGAGAAGAGGGTCTGAAAATCTTAAGTGACATCCATTACGAGGATGCAAGAAATCACAGCGGGATGCGCTTGTTGGCACATAAGGCAAAAGTTCAAGGTTGTTATTGGCCATTGATGAATCAGGATGCGTTGCCCATGGCTTGAAGAAGCAAAAAGTGGCAGAGGTTCGCGAATAAATTAAACCACCAACAACAAATTTAAACTCAGTCATAAGTCCATGGTCATTTGTTAAATGGGGCGTGGATATAGTTGGCCCATTAGTGGAAGGAACAAAAAAAAGATAATATCTCATCATCGCAACATACTATTTCACCAAATGGGTAGAAGCAGCTGCGCTACCCAAAATCAAAGATAAAGACGTTTTCAAATTTTTATTTGAAAATATCGTATGTAAATTTGGAATACCCGAGACCATAGTCTCAGACAATGGAAAACAACTTCAAGTGAAGAACATTGATCTACTGTTCAATGCTTTCAATATCCAAAAGAACAAGTCAACACCGATTTACCCTCAGAGTAACGGGAAAGATGAAGCAACTAATAAGACTATCACACTCAATTTGAAAAATACTTTTGATGAGTACAAGGGTAAATGGCATGAACAATTACAAAACTTACTATGGGAATAATGCACAACGAAAAAAGAAGCCACCGGAGAATCACCTTTTCTGCTAACCTACGAACGGAGGCGGTCATCCCTAAAGAGATCATCATCCCAACCACAAAGACGAAAGCTTGGGAAGAAAATTTAACCTCAGACTTGATCCTAGCCAATCTAGATGATCTTGAGGAATGCAGGGAGGTTGCGCTACAAAAAATGGTTAATTATCAACGCAGGCTAGCAATAGAGTCCACGAGCATAACTTCGCGTAGGAGAATATGTGCTGCGCACAATCCCAAAATATCAAAAGTTAAAGGGAAAATTGGGCCTAACTTGGGATGGTCCCTATACTATTCAGAGCATCGAAGGAAAAGGATCTTACTATTTAAAAAATATGGAAGGAGAAATCTTGCAACATTCTTGGAACGCTCAACTCCTCAAGAGATATCATCCTTAATTAAAAAGAAAAGAAAAGCACTGTAAGTTCTAGGAGAAGAAAGGCCAGATGATCATTTGTTTCTATCCTTAGAGAAAGTATAATCAATGAAAAACCACTTTTACAGACGTTACAAGATAAAAAATTATGTGTATATAATATAAATAAGAGACATGCATGCAAGAAGGTGCTGCTCTGAGTACTACAACAGTAAAATAATAACCTTACCTAGGCCAAGGAGGAATCCCGCGGAAACGCAAAGTTGAGTACTCATATCGAAGTAAACAGCTGATAGACACATTTATATGTCTTATTTGAGCTCGTTTCTATATTGATTTTTCTCAATTGTTGTACTAATATTATCATTTTATGTGTTTGTAGGTACTTTTCGAAAATAAATGTTTGTGGAAAATATGGCTCAAAAAGTGTTGAAAGCACCCGGAAAAAGTTATAAAGGAACCCACCAGAATTGATAAAGGCACCCATTCCTTGGATAAAGGCACCACTCTTTTGTATTCAAACCAATTTTGGGGGACTAATTTCTCTCCAAGCTGTGAATTTTTTTTGGCGAATCTTTTGGGATTTGCAAGAGTTTAATACGAGTTTATTCTTGCCTTACTAAAACTAGTAGTCATACGCGGGAAGACCCACAAAAATCTCGACCAAATCTACTTCTCGAAGAAAGTCAGGGAGGATTTTTTTTTTGAGAAACATGGGATTTTCTTACCCGTCTCTCTTGAGCTGTTTTTATACTACTCAAATATTATTTAAGACAACTCAAGACACAAAGATAAGGGCAGAATCACTGAGTTTTAGGAAAGTCAGGTCCGAGGGAAAGAAAATATATTTATTTACTACTGAGATTCAATCATTCAAGAGAGAATGTATTTTCGATTTTTTGGAGTGGGTTATGAATCTAATATAAATAAAAGAGTCGTGGAAGAGATGAGGAGGGAGGGGGGGGGAGGGGGGCTGGCTCTTCCGGAGAAGCGAGAAAAAAATATCCAGGAATTTTGTTCGAGAGGAAGAAGATGAATAAACCGTCACCATAGATGAAAATTTTCGTTGCTTATTCTTTTGAGTTCAGCTTTTTTGAAACAACTAGAAACATTGATCTTTTCTTCTTTGCAACAGATATATACGTCTTAAATTTCCTGTGTCAATTATTTTTGATTATTTTCTTCTTTTCAAGCACTTTTGAGCTATGTACCTATCTTTTGAGAGTGTTTTGAGCAACATGAGCTAAACCCAAACATTAGGATAATTGAGGAAGTCAATTTTCATAATTGTTTGGTAACTATAATTGATTTTTTATAAATTTTTCCATTGATTTAATTGAATTAAGATTTTTACTAATTAGTTTTGATTTTGTTTGATGGTGTATGCTTAGACTTAGATCTTTTGATGCGCCATGCTTATGATTTACAATCAATGTTTTAGAAATCTACTTTTGGCAAAGAAATTGAGTCAATAAAAGGGCTATAATTGTTACAAATCATTGTATTCATCACTCATAAGTGATTTTGGTGGAATCCTGAGTCCCAGTAACTCCCAATATTATTATCATCTTTTGTATATATTTGCTAGTATTAGAAATTAAGTGTAAAATCGAGTCTTCACAAGTCTGAGTGAACGATAAATTTCTTACCACTGTCTATAATCACATCAATTTTGGCGCCGCCGACGAGGACTTGTTTTTAGCTTAGGTTTTTTTTTTGTTTTTTTTTTTTTGTTAGATTTTACTTGGGTATTTCTCTTAGCTTTGTTGTGCAGTTAAAGTTTTGCAATTTATTGTGGAAATTGCCTATTTAAAAAGGTAAGTAGTATACCTCAATTTTTTTTTATATATTTTTCATTAAATTTTTTTATTTTTCTTTTTAGATTTTATTTTATTTTGTTTATAAAAAAAAACACTTTGCACAAATCAACTGCATCGTCAGACTACCAGTTTTAGGAAAATTCGTGGAAAAGTAAGTTGAACCCGTCCCTTGGGCCTGATGGAAGTTACCAGCTGAAATTCCATAAGCCTTAGCTTCGTACCTTTGACCAGTCTTTGACTGTAAGTATATTTTGCTAAGGTAACCTGATCTTACCTATTATAGTCAACCTTGCATTTGCATTTGCACCAATAAAAATAAAATAAAATATCAAACTGGTATTATGAGGACCATTACAATGATTATCGACCCGAATTTTATAATGTATATTACCCGTACTATAACTATAGTGTGGATAGTACTTGGGACCACTACCAACCCTGTGGAGGTTATTGTTCATACCATAGTGATCCCAATTACTATTCGCACGCTCATTAGTCGAACGAACGGGTAAATGAACAATATTATTATGAGAAAAATGTTAGTTCTCCGTCTTTAAAGGATTTAATCAAACAGTTGAGCCCTGATACTATTCATGATCCTTCTATATCTCTAGAGGAGACCCTCAAGCAATTGACTAAGAATACAAATAGGTTTGAGTTAGAAACGAAGAAACGAATTGCAACAAGGAGTAATTCTCCTCTAGAAGGACCCCTCGAGTGGTTGCGACCTAGTAATCCTTATGAACCTATTATGACTCTAGAAGAATCTCTCAAGAAGATAACTGAGTGAGATGATAATGAAGGAATTTTATGAAAAGTCATTAGAACAGAATAAAGAACTTGCAACTTTAACTACCACTCCCAGTGAACTTAAGGCACATTTTGATGAAATTGAAGAAGAAGAACGGTTAGCTGCTAATATTGCTCAAAATGAATTTAATTGCCAAAATAGTGTTTCCAATTTTACCCTTAATAATAATGATAAATATTTACTGAATCTAAAGAACGAGGTTAGAATTGAAGACACTACTTGTTCAAATAAGGTTCAATCATCTTCATGTCACTATGAGGATGAGGAAAGTATTGACGAAGAATTTGAAATTCGTAGTCATAATGACGAGGAAATTTTTACAACAATTGAGCTTCATAATGATAATGATTTTTCTAGTTTAAATCCTAATAATATTGATTATTATTTACCTATTCAAGAGGAAAAGGATTTAACTAGAGACACCATTATTATATATGGTGAAATATTTCCTTGTTATTATGAAGATGATGATGATTTAGAGGAACGAGTTTATCCCGAGACTAGTGTTTTAGAGTCCAACGATTCAGGAACAATAGTCTCAAACGAAGACGATAGACTCGTAGAGGTTTTAAATATGAGTGAGGATGTTGTAATAAACTCTAGGACTATTTGTGGTCCTTTAGTCTGCACTGTGTTTGACAATCAATTGTTAGATGAACCTTTCAGTGAATCGGAGGAAGTCGACGAGGCTTTCTTTGATAATCAATTATATGATGATGATATTCTTTTGGATCATTTGTGTAACCAATCCTTAGAAGGATCTGAGTGTAGTTCTGACCTTAGGGACATTAGAACCCAACCAATAGTTTTTGGTTCATCTGAAAGTAATGTCTACACAAAGTTTGGAGGTAGTGATGATTCTTGTGATTTTCAAGTATCCCTTCTTAAAGTCCCTCACTTGGGACTTGACATATATGCCTCTACCATTTTAAGAGATTATTTTCATACACTTTTCCCCGAGCCTAATGTCCAGCAAAAAATTCATTCGTTAGAAACCCATCCTATGTTGATGTGGTTTACCCGGTCTATGATACCATGATTGATTTTGTTGTCCCACCAATATTTTATTTAAAAAATGTGGGAACATATGAATTTTAAATGTGTCAGATATTGAATATTGGAGCTAAGCCTAATTGTTTTAGGAAAACTGAATCGGCACATTTTCATGAGAATGACCACCACTCAACTATATTCCATTGTGGTCAACTGAGTAAGTTAAATTCGATTGACTTCAAGGATCCACAATCATTCAGATTATTATTGTATGATTCATAAATTATGACTAATCCTTTCTTGGTCTGGCCGAAGACTTTAAACTTAGCGCTCTATGGGAGGCAACCTATATTTTTTTGGTACGCAGTACTGGTAAAATCCTTCCCTATTTCTTTTACTTTGTTCATACTTTTATTCATTATCTTTAGAACATCGAGGACTATGTTAAATTTAAGTTTGGGGGTAAGGGAGAAAATTTTAAAAAATTTAGTTGTACCAAAAACTCCAAAATCTAAAAACTTGTGAACAATTTAGGAATGACACTGACCATTCTAAGTAGATGAAAACAAATTTATTGGCTATAGGAGTTGAGGGACCTAGCTAAAAGGTCTATTTATCAAAGGACAAAATGCAGGTGTTAGAAATAACATGATAGTCGTCACCATACCTCGGAGTCTACCTCGACCATATCACCTTCTGTTTTGTTTTTTTACAATTTTTTTTGTTTCGCTAAGTGATTTTGTGGGGATAGCATCGACTTGTTATCGTCGTCGCGATGAAGTCGAGTGATTGAGATTAAGCCCCATTATTGTATTATGTTTAGAAAAAAAAATGAAAAAAAATGAAAGACAAAAATAAGTGAACAATTACTTTATTTTCAATAAATCGACCGATGGGGCCCTTGTATATACCAGCTGAGTCGATATTAGTATAAGGATAAAGACCAGTGGGAGCGTATCTCAATCCATCAGGATTCATCCTGGCGGCGACTTTCAGACAGACATGGGAAACACCGTTCACCTTAGTCAATATGTGGAATCTTCATGATCTTCATATTCATCTTCTAAATCTTTTCATGTGATTGAACTTTGATAGACTCAGAGTATCGTGGTCCACTGTACGAATTTCTGAGTAGATCTTTGTTGTCTTATATATGAATTTCAATACGCTTGAGGGGAAAAAAACTCGTGTACAACAACTGGATTCCAAACAGGTTATTCCTCTCATAGCCAAAGAATTTTGTAGCCAACTAAATAGCATGTTTAGTGTCTATCCTCAATCGTTGTCAAGTAGCTAGGCTTTGGAGTAAAACGTTTTGTGGGTATATCTAGGGGTTCAAAGGCTTGTTGCACACGCTAAGTACAATCGCATACCTGCAACAGTGAGTTAGGATTTTAATCTTTCTAGATTAGATTTGCTCGAGGACTAGCAAATAATAAGTTTGGGGGTATTTGATAGACACATTTCTGTGTCTTATTTGAGCTCATTTATATATTGTTTTTCTCAATTGTTGTACTAATATTATCATTTTATGTGTTTGTAGGTATTTTTGGGAAATAAATGTGTTTGGAAAATATATCTCGAAAAGTGTAAAAGCACCGTGAAAAGTTATAAAGGCACCCACCAGAATTGATAAAGTAACCCACCATAATTGATAAAGGCATCCACTCTTTTGTATTCAAACCAATTTTGGCGGGAAGAATTTTCTCTCCAAGCCGTGAAAGATTTTTGGAGAATTTTTTGGGATTTGCAAGAGTTTAATACGAGTTTATTCTTGCCTTACTAAAATTAGTAGTCATACGCGGGAAGACTCACAAAAATCTCGACCAAATATGCTTCTCGAAGAAAGTCAGGGAGGAAAAAAAATCGAGAAATATGGGATTGTCTTACCTGTCTCTCTTGAGTTGTTTCTATGCTACTCAAATACTATTTAAGACAACTGAAGACACAAAGATAATGGCAGAATCACTGAGTTTTGGGAAAGTCAGGTCCGAGGGAAAGAAAATAAATCTATTTACTTCTGAGATTCAATCATTCAAGAGAGAGGATAGTTTCGAGTTTTTGGAGTGGGTTATGAATCTAATGTAAATAGAAGAGTCGTGGAAGAGATGGGGGGGGGGGGGGGGGTTGGCTCTTCCAGAGAAGCGAGAAAAAAATATCCAAAGAAATTCTGTTCGAGAGGAAGAAGATGAATAAACCGTCATCATAGATGAAAATTTTCGTTGCTTATTCTTTTGAGTTCATCTCTTTTGAAACAGCTAGAAACAGTGATCTTTTCTTCTTTGCAACAGATATATACGTCTTAAATTTCCTGTGTCAATTATTTTTGATTATTTTCTTCTTTTCAAGCACTTTTGAGCTATGTACCTATCTTTTGAGAGTGTTTTGAGCAACATGAGCTAAACCCGAACACTGGGATAATGGAGGAAGTCAATTTTCACAATTGTTTGGTAACTACAATTGATTCTTTATGACTTTTTGCATTGATTTTAATTGAATTAAGATTTTTACTAATTAGTTTTGATTTTGTTTGATGGTGTATGCTTAGACTTAGATCTTTTGATGCTCCATGCTTATGATTTACAGTCAATGTTTTATAAATCTACTTTTGGCAAAGAAATTGAATCAATAAAAGGGCTATAATTGTTACGAATCATCGTATTCATCACTCATAAGATATTTTGGTGGAATCCTGAGTCCCAGTAACTCCCAATATTATTATCATCTTTTGTATATATTTGCTAGTATTAGAAATTAAGTCTAAAATCGAGTCTTCACAAGTATGAGTGAATGATAATTTTCTAACCATTTTCTATAATCACATCAACAGCTTAATTGCTTCCCACTAGGAGGTATATACTTTCGTAAGTAATGCTTCCATGATTGGGATCTACAAATCATTACTTAAACCCCTCTGATCAAGGGCAAAAGCTATGTTGAGTACATGTTGCTTGTTCTTTAAAAGAATAAGGAAAGGCCATGTGACAGTGGTCGAGTCCATCCAGACTCACGCATCTTAAACATAAGAATTGTTCAAACATGAACTCTAATTTTAAACATAAAATTTCATTCCATCCATTTGGGGTTACACAAAATACCTAAATCCAAAGTAAGACAAAGTTCTTACAAAGAAAAGTAAAAATTAAAACTCTTGCAACCATGAAGGAAATAAAAGAAAACATGAAATAACCCCAAGAAAACACTAACTATCCAAAAAACAAAAGTATAACTTAGAGAAGTTATGAACAGTAAATTTTCTAACAAAAAGCTCAGTCACTTAAAAAACAAAAGTAGCAGCGTATCCAGACTAATCATCAGGAGTAACAACAAGAAGCTTGAGATTGGGAATTCGACTCTCAACGTCACGAAAGACAACGTTAACTTGCTCCACCAACGAAGCTTGATAAATACTCTTCAACTCTGCCTCACGAGTGGTCAAGGTTGCAGCTGTCTTCTTGCATAACTCTTCAATTTCTATGCTCAACAACTGGTTCTGAGATTCGAATCCCTTAACGCGGGTATCGTGAGTCTCTGCCAGATAAAAATTACGAGCAGAAAGATCACTCTATTTTTTGGCCTCGGCCTTAAGTCCAGCAGCTTCAGTCTCCAAATTGTTAATCTTTCTATTCAAACCCTGGATGCGGTCCTCCAACTCTGCGTAAGAAAATTCTAGAGGTTAAGTAAGCAATAAATAATGAAAGAGAAGAATGGCAAGCATAAATAGCTACATTATGCATAAGAGAGAGATTTCTCTAAGGAATGATATAATTCCTCTCTCTCAGTGTCAACACGGCTAAAGTCCTCAGATAAAGGGCCATATTGAAACTCAAGTTAACTTTTTTCTAGATGAAGGGAAGAATTTTCAAAAGACAAGAAGTGTAAATCTTCTTCGAGAACCTCCATCTTACGGCTAAAGTGACATAAGAAGACTTCCTAAAAGCAATCTCACTTATGGATTCATTCAATCCCTTGCGGGTATGGTAAAGTTCATTCATAAGGTTGATAATATCCAACTGTAGTTGGGCATTCTCCTCAGTAACATTGTTAAGCGCAACCCTCGATTTATCCAACTCCAAACGAAGCGGAGACTGCGAAGAGGCACATGCTATACGCCTTTCATAACCAGTAATGATATTCTTCTGATTTGTAATAGTATCATCTTTCTAATTCATAAGGGAATTATGATCCTGGTGATCCTGGTGTAAGTGGATCCACTTATTTCGAAAATCATTCCTTATTTCATCCCTAAGGTCACGCATTTGCAACGTCAACAAATCCACCTTAGCTAAGGCTTGCTTCAATTCGAGGGGAAGAGTCTCACTATCCTTTTGAGACTTCCAGAGATCTCGCTTAAGGCGAAAATTATATCTACGAAGACTTAGTATCTCTTCGCAATCAACAGTTCATATGATTAAGCAGGGGCTCATAACAAACGAAAAATTCGGTTGAGATACTATGAAAAAAGAGGTAAAACCTTCAACGGACTTAACGCCTTAGAGAGCTCAGCTGCATTAGCAGTCTTACGCGCAGTAACCGCAGCTAAACGTGTTTGCTCTTCCTGGTCACGCCCAAGTAAGGCAGCATCACGAGCCGCCTCAATACTAAACATAGCTTTATTGATCTCATTTAACTGGCGAAGAGCATCTTCAAGATCACCAGCCACACCACCATCTTCAAGCTTCTTCTTCAGCCCATCCAATTGGATATTCACTAAGTCACGATCAATTTGGGCTTGTTTAAGAAGAGAAGCATACTTAGCATCCTTCACGCGATATAGCTTGAGCAAACGGTAGCTATATTCTTGTTGTTACGCAATCTGAAAAAGTAATCAGATTCAAATGTTAAAATCAAGCTAAGATAAATATGAACAAGGTAAAAAGAGTAACACATACCATATAATGTGTAAATTGGGACAGGAAGTTGGCATGACCATCAATAAAAGATTCCATGTTTTCACCTCCACATCGGGGATTTGAGCATAAAAATTAACAGCAGCATAACGGGACTGATTGAAATACAATTCCTGAGTTTTTGCAAAATTTGTACACTATTGATAGTAAGCAGCGTCATCAATAGAATTCTGACCTTGTAATGGGGACCAGGAAAAGGTAAATTGGCTTCATTCAGAACCCACTCTAGGATGGAGTCATCAGAAGCGTGGACATCAAAGTCCATATGTGTAGCGGGAGCTTTACCCTTGTCAACGCTTGAAGGAGCACCAACTTGATCTTGAAGCATAAGAGGAACAGTCTCAACGCAAGTACAACCATTTGCGCAAGGTTGCAAAGATACTCACCGCATCAGTCATAATAGCATAAGTACGAGGAGGAATTGAGGCATTTAGAGACCCCACATTGGTGTCCTCCATCGTCTAAACCAAAGAAACTGCTATAGATGAACGCGGCAGGGCAATGGATGCAGGGGCACTTATCCAAGCTTTATCTCATGCGTTGTTTGCAGGGGGCGATTGTTCCAGTTGACTAACAACTTAGGAGGCGAAAAGGGAGGAAGCTGAGTCCCCTTTGAAGCAGTCGAACTTGGTTCCCCAACCGCAACAGATACCTTATCAAAAGAAAAAGACCAAAAACTCAGCTTGAACTGAAGGCCTGAGTGGTTTCCAGATTCAACGGATGCGCCACCTTGATCACCTTGACTATCTTTAACTTCTTGAGGTAACGGTAAAGTAGCAGAGGAGGAAGCAATCAAATCCTCATTTGAAGGAAATGATTCTGCAAATTGCGAAGGGTTAATTTAATAAACCCCTCACTAATTCCTCTTGCGCCAACAACAATATTAGTATTTACCCCAGCAGTAGTTACAACCTGCTCATTAGTTTCCTCAACATCACTAGTAGTTCTCTCAACATAGCTCTGCGCAAGAATAATTTCCTTGTCAAACAGACCACCACCAACAATTCCATCACCAATACCAAAAAAATTATCAGACTTTTTACCATCAACAGGAACAACTTTTCTATCTTGATTGCTTTCAGCAATCTCAAGGACTAGACCCTGAGAACTAAAAACGGTGTCATCCACCACTTTCTCAACTCTCGTAGTGGAAGAGTTAGTAGGTTTGGAATACCCATTGCGCCTTTTTGGATTATGCACCAATAAGTGCTTGAATCAATAAGTGTTGGGGGAAACCATAAGCCACCATAGAGCCTAAAGAAAAATAAAAAAGACAAACACTTACCGTATCAAGTGCAGACTCAGAACCTCGTGTGCGTCTAGAAGACTGTGGTATAGCAGCGCGGCTATCAGAGGATTCTGCGGGACATTTATTCTGCGCAAATAAAAAGATAACTAATAAAGCAGCTTATATATTATGTCGTAACTCAGATTAAAAAGTTTCTTAGAAAGATTACTTACATCTAAATAGCCAAAGATATTGAAACGCCACGACACATACTCATCATACTTTGCAAAAAGAGAGGCGCGGGGCATATTGGCAGCAGACCAGCCTCTAAACCAAGGACCTTTTATCTTCAAGACAGTTCGATACCAATGAAACTCATGATTAATACGTAGCTTATCTTCATCTTGGATAGGCGCGTAAGTTTTTGTAACGCGATCATAGACTTCTTGTATCTTACTTTTATCAATATCGGTCAACAGCCGGACCCCACCTTTGTTCTTCTCCTTTTCGCCATAGGCATACGACGAGTACTACAACTCCAAGGTATGGTATTAGTCTTATGTTCGAAGTCAGCATAAGTAGCATTAAAATTCTCAGGAATATAATACTTATGATCAAATTGAGGATCATGATGGAGAACATTGGTTCTACCAGTGTTGCGGCGCCAACAATCGTTTATAATCGTTTAAGCTAACCGTGTACTGAGCAATATGGCGCACTTGAGTCATTTTATCCTTTGTGCACCTGGATCGATTTGCAAGAACATCCAGAAAGAAAGGATTCTTTTCATTTTAAAGTGGAAGAACCAACCCAGCTTCTAGATAACCAACAGTAATAATAAGATTCATCTCATCAAAAGGAAATTGACGAATCATTTCCTCCGTCAAAGCATCACCTTGGAATAGCTCCACCTCAAATACCTCCAAGGGAAAAGAGGTCTTGATGTATGCAATAGTCCAGTCACTATAGTTATAGGCAAGGCCCATCTGAACTCTATTCACAGGAAGCAAAGGTGGAGGAGGTAGTTGCACAATAGGAGGAGGCATGGACTCATCCAAAATCGTAACATCTGGCTCATGTGGGCTGCAATGCGGTAAAGGCACATCGTTAGTATCAATATCAGGAGAAGGATATTGATCAGGATGAGGCATGCGCCTATATTTATCAACTGCATAACGGCTAGAATTTTTTTTGGATCAAGAGGAGCGCAGATCATCATCTTTGCGATGAGAATGTTATGGGGACCTCATGATGATTGAATATGAGCAGAAAAAGTCAATAATAAAGAAATAAATTTTGAAAGCACGCCACGTGTGAAACATGCAGATGGTCAAGGGAAAGCCAGACCAACTTTAGCAAGCAAGATACGCAAGTAGAACAGTTTCTCACTTCAAGATCAAAAACCAGAAAATGGACAAAAATGAGAAGATTAGAAGAATTTCAGCCCATGATTATCATTAATCATGGTAAACTCAGAAGCATAAGGGATTTTAAACTCTACAAATTTGAGGAAGAAACCTCAAACAAATGACGAACAAAAAAGAAAGAGAGTTAAAAATCAAAGCATAGCAACATCAAAAAGCAAATCACAACATGAGAAATTGATAACGAAACTTTTTATGCAAACTAGAAGAAGTAGAAGGGAAGACTTACCTCAAAACAGGCAGAAAAGAAGCTTTGATTGCCAACAAGATCAGGTGATAAACGCTGAAGATGAACAACTTTGGAAGAGGGAGGGAAGAAGACAAGAGGAAAAACAAAATAAATGTTTTTTCCTTTCCAAGGTCTTCCTTTTATAAAAGGGGAATATCCAAAGTCTAGTTAGTCCTAGATCCTAGGGAAAACTGATTGCACGATTAAGAAGTTGGAGCAAATCATGGGAAACATGCTAAATGGCAGCAGGCGGGGGCAATTTTTTCTTCCCATCCTACCCTTGGTAGAATACGAAAGAAAAGGGGCAAACTGTGAATTCGAATATTCCGATGGACATGTTGCGCCGTTTGGAGCCCAGATATATCCTAGGATTATGCTACATGCGAAAAGCACGAGATTAAAGAGAAACACTAAATCATTTCCTGGTCTGATTTATCTCATCTCGAAGAAGAGAAGTGGAAGATCCGCAAGATTTCCCCATGACGTCACCTTTGAGCAACACCTTTTCAGAGATGCATATGCGTGGTTGGATTCCACTCAGCATTAAATGCTGAGTCAGTCGCGCAGAGACAGGTGGAGACTTCTCAGCGGATCAAGACCCTTAGTGGGATCGTAACGGGCTCAAGAAAGGGACGTATCAGTCAGCTGCGCAAGTAAAGATAGTTGGATGAGAGAAAGTCTATAAATACTAGACTAGATCTCAAGAGAAGGGATCGAACATTTTCTAGAGATTAGAGAGAGAATAAAGTCTTAAGTCTTCTCAATTCATTTCCTTTTAATCATAACTTTCATATTCTCTCACTTGTAAATTAAATCACATACTTAATAAACTGTTAAACTCATCACCTCGTGGATGTAGGCATAGCCGAACCACGTAAAATCTTTTGTGTTAAGTGTTAACTTAGTTTTTTATTTTACTTGCTTATCATTTACTCGAATCATCGTGGTATGCTTGATCATTGATATTATCTGAGTAACGCATCCATCTTGGTATATTTAATAACTTTACTAATATTTATTGTTATAGCACAGCATAAGCAAAAAAAATAGTATAATCATTCTCTATGTAAACTATAGGAAAAATAGTAGTTACAGTTTCTGAGATTTTAAAGAGGGGATAAGATTTTAATGTTATAACTTTCATTTCTTTGATCAGAGGGATGTGTTTGCATGGGAGGATTCGTTCTTCCTTTCAACTATTTGATAAAATGACTAAAGATTCAAGATCATTAGTAGATTTTTAGTTGTCAAATCACGTGCTAACATTAACTGACGCCGTTAACTAAATATAAATTAATTAAAATTATAATTATTTTGGCAACAGTCAACTTTAATTCTGGGTACCAAATACTCCCTTCATCTTAGATTATAAGTCCGGTTTGAAAAAGTCAAGATTTTAAGAAGACCGCATGAATTTATAAAACTGCTCATATTAAATGTTAAATTATTACTATAATTAAAATTAAACACGTTTAGTATGGAGTAATATTATATATTCTGTAGTATTTGGTAAAAATGAATGTAGGAGAAGATTGTTTCCTAATTATACAAATATCATTTTATTGTTAAAATGAATGAATTATAACCAAGAAAGATATTAACGCATTTGTTTTCTAATTATACAAATATTATTTAAGATTTCAAATTGGGTTCAAAATAATTTTATAATTATAAAAAATTAAGGATGTATTTGATAGTTGAATAAAAAAAATATGATTATAACTCGAAGCTGACAAGTATATTTTAAGACATATGAAAGTATAATATAGGACTTATAATTTAAGATGAAAGGAGTAATAATATTGAACTTTATAGCACCCAAACATAACTTTAATCACAAAGTTAGATATTAAAGTCTAAATAATATTTTCCCCCCTTTTTGTAGCATGTATATTTATTAAGGAATATGAAAGGGGCACCTTTTGAGATATAGCCTCCCAACCAGACTCATCTTGAGATTGAGTCTCATGCATGACTCACTTTCAAATATGGAGCCTTTTGCTAGTCCTCGAGCAAACTACAAATCTAAACTAATCTAAAATACAACTCTCTTTCGTTGAGGAAACAGTTACACTTAGCACGTGTAACAAGCCTTTAAACCCCTAGGTGTCCCTAGTGGACGAGTTATAGTCTTGTGAGGGTTTACTAGAGATTTACCCACAAAACCTACTCCAACTTCTAAGTATTCCAAAGCACCTGCATCCAAAGAGCTACGAAGACATAAAGTTTCTGAACACTAACAATAATAAGTTAGAAGTATAAAGAACATTATTCTCATGCTTAACTCTTGAGTTAGGAGAAAACCACCATGTAAAAGGATCTAGGTTCGAGAGTGACCGAATATTCCTGCCTCACCTATAGGGTTTTATGAATTTGACACTCAAAGGACGCACTTTATGGTTCATACATGTGTGCAGGTAGGAATGAAGATAGAAATCCTACACACGTATGCAGGCAGGCAGGAAAGGTAACCTTCGAATCATATGGAGATGTTATCCCGTAGAAAGTGGGACGAAAAAGAACCCCTTTTTATTTTTCTAGTGACCTCTAATAAAGAAAATCAACCACTATGCAAGGATGGGAATTCTTACTTACCTTCTCATCCGATCGGCAATCAACATCACTCTCACATCATCCAATAGAAACATCTTTGGTCTTCAACTGTAGATGATGAACTCT
>JAJJMC010007037.1:1282159-1318066 GCA_023531435.1 Papaver californicum
CCCATGGTGAAGAAAACTTGCTCAAAAGTTGATTTCATTGCTCAAAATAAAGATTACAAGATTGATTAACGCTGTAACAGCTAAACAGTAACGCAGAACACACGTTACAGAATCAGTTCCAACTGTTACAACCCAATTCAACCAAGAATATAACAGTGAGAAATAGCAACAGAGATTTCAAATTTTGTAACAGATAAAAGTGTGGGTGAGCTGTCTTCTTCGGTGAAGGTGAGGATGAACACCGGTGACGGCCGGTGTAGCAGCGTTGACAGAGTTAGCCGGAAAATAGAAAACTTGATCCTGGAGTTGCGTACCTTATTTCTGAAGCTTGTAAACTCTTTATATAGGCCTTTGGAGTCTTCTAGGATGTTCTAATCCCATTATAACTCGGTAGTTTGACGAGAATTTGATGCCAATCCAAAACAGGGATGTATTCCTGTTCCCGTCCAAATTCATGCTCCTCTGGCCCTTATCTTCGGCTTCTAGATCTTCTAATCGATTTTACGAACCTTGAATTAGATTGGGTAACTCCCAATTTGCGCTGAAATCGCAAAGAAAATCTTATTTGAAAATCAGAAGTTTGCTGCCGATGAAACTGTCCCGATGAAGGTTTGACTCGGTCAACTGACTTTGACCGAGTTGACTGGGCCGAGTTGACCCGCTGAGTTGGTCCGATCCAGCTCATCCCGATCCAAGGGTGCCCCAATCCAAAGTATGGGTGCCTTGATCCATTTTCCCGGGTGCTTTGAACACTTTTGAGCCAATTTTTCCACAAATCTTTATTCTTCTAATGTAACTACAAAAGCATAGAAACACGTAATAGACACAAAATCGAATACTAACTCACTAGAAATTAAGGTGCAATTTAGACGCAAAAATGTGTCTATCATCTACTCCTAGAACAAGAGAATAATTTGCTTCGTGATAGAGGAACGAGTCGCGAAAGGTTTCCAAGGGAATGCCCTAGAGAGGAATCGAGTGATAACCTGCGAATTTGGATGGAGAAGTAAAAACCTGGTTGTATTCACTCTCGCAAGGATCAATTGGGACATATCGATAATTAACTGAGATCTTCTTGGAAATTTATATATATATAACAGTAGTGCCATACCCCGGGTGAACAAATTGTTTACGCTATCCAGAGGACTATAGGTGTCCCTCCGATCTCTTACAGATAGATGGACAAAGTTATGTACCGAGATTAGAAAGGTACCTGTTGAACAACAGATTCTTGGTTTTGAGAATGCTCTGGGAAAGAAGGACGATTTATATGGCTATTTATAACGAGAAACCTCAGACTCTGAAGGACATCAGGAAATTGCAAGAACATTGCATTGCTCTCGAAGAAATACAGGGAAGAGTATATGAGCTACAAGTTCAAGAAGCAACAAGGGTGAGAGAGCCAATTCAGACTACAAACATTGCTCCACACCCAGAGTCTAGAAGGGTAGAAAAAAAGGAGAACGATTCGATAAAGTTTTAACCTCAAGAGTATGGGTCCCAAAAGGAAAAAGGCCTCGATTCGAGGATAAGACACATACACCATTAAATGCACCTTTGAAAGAAATCCTCAAGGAAGTAGAAAAGAGAGATGATATTCACTATTCCCGAAGTCGAGGGGTGCAGTACGAGAGAACCAAGGATCATCCTGACTACTGTGCTTACTATCAATTTAGAGGGAATTCCACTAATGATTGCCAAGATGTGAAAGAAATTTTACAACACCTAATTCGAGATGAATTTTTGTAGAAGTATGTCCAGGCTCAACAAACATCAACCGAAGCACCAATACATCATGTAAGAATTCAGAAAGATGCTAGGGTCCTCCAATGCAACATGATTTCCCACTCTGCAACTCAAAATTTTTAACTAAGAAGTGAAATCATTTCGCGAATTCACAAGAGAGATCATCCTGGGAGGGATATCTACAATGTTGCCAAGACTCTACCCATGAAGTCGTGGATGATGCAACCAGTATCGTTCTCTGCCAAAGATGTGCCGATGAACGGAAAACCCCATGGAGAACCCTTGGTGATTAAATTAATGATAGAAGAATGGGGTGTAAAGAAGATATTAGTTGAAAATGACAGCTTTATAGAAGTCCTATTCTATGATAGCTTCAAAAGAATATGCTTATTCTTGTACCCTCCACCTATAGCATATATGGATTCAATGGATCAATTACCAAACCCAAGGGTGAAGTCATATAAGGGTATCATAAGGAGAATATCTGGACACTATTACTGCTTTTTCTATCGTGGATATAATTTCGCCATATGAGGCCATAATCGGGAGACCATGGATCGCGGGAATCAAGGGGGTAGCGTCAGCATATAATCATCGACTAAGGTTCCCAACCCCAATGGGAATGGAGGAGGTAGTAGGTGATCCTCAAGTTGCAAAGTTTTGTATTCAAGTATATATCCAACAGAACGAAGACAGGCGAGCCAGGAATAGGAAAGAAAATAATTTGATCAAGGGAGAAAAGCACCAACACGAGCTAGAAGAGATGTTGGCGTTATCCTAAGAGATTGGGAAGGACAGTAAGGTCTATACCATATATCAATTACAATCCATGACCCCATTCGAAGAAACCAAACAACATTTCACTGCTCTGGAGCCAACTCAGGACCTTAACATTGGGACAGAGGATGAGCCAAAATTAGTAGAGATAGGTTCGTTGTTAAATTCAGAATAGGTCATGAATCTAAAGGTACTGTTGCAAGAATATATTGATGTGTTCGCCTGGAGCATAAAAAAATTGATGGAATTGATCCAAATATCTGTTGCCATTACCTGGAAATTGATCCAAAATTCAAGCCTATTCGGCAGAAGATGAGGAGAATCACAACAAAACTGCAGGCTTTAGTGGAAGATGAGTTAAAAAGATGTAATTAGCAGGAATCATCTGAAACACACAATATCCTGAGTGGATTTCAAATATGGTGATCATACCAAAGAAGAATAGATGGGTACGAATTTGTATTGACTTCAGTGACCTTAATAAAGCATGCTCGAAGGATAGTTTCTCACTCTCGAGTATAGATTGACTGGTTGATGCAATTAATGATCATGAGGAACTAACTCTCATGGATGGAATACTCTGGGTATAATCATATCCCCCTGGCCCTAGAATATCAAGAGCACAAGTCATATTTTACACATGGAGGACTGTGATTTTATACAAAGATGTCATTTGGATTAAAAAATGCAGGAGCAATACATCAGAGAATGGTGGAAGACATGTTCGAAGACTGGATCCACAATACAATTATGGTATATGTAGATGATATGCTGGTCAAAAGCAAAGTAGCAGTGAGCCATATAACGGACCTAAAGGGAATTTTCAATCAAATGAAAAAGTATAAATGAAAGTTAATCCTGCGAATTGTACATTCTGGGTAACGTCTGGGAAATTCTTGGGATATATAATTAGAAAAAATGGCATCGAAGCAGATCCCGATAAAGTTCGTGCCATCCGAGATATACCATCACCAACAACAATGAAAGATGTTCAGAGATTAAATAGATGTATGACAGATCTAAAAAGATTCATTTCAAGGTCCTATGTTAAATGCAAGCCTTCCTTCAGTACCTTGATAAAAGGGGATAAGTTTAAATGAACAAATGAGTGCGAAGAGGAACTTCAGAAGATTAAGGAGCATCTCGCGAAGCTACCAGTATTGCGGAGACCAGATCCAAAAAAGGTTTTCACCATCTACCTAGGATCTAAAGACCGTGCTATCAGCGTTGTATTGTCATATACGAGGGTCCAGAGGAGAAGCATGTGTACTTCATCAGCGAAACTATGACTGCAGCCGAGAAGAATTACACTAAGATTGAACAGCTAATCCTAACTTTGGTCTATGCAACACAAAAAAGAGGACCTACTTCCAAGCCCACAGAATTCGGGTACTAGCCAAATCTACCATAGATTCGGTTCTGGACAATTCCCCCAGAACATGACGAATCTCTAAGTGGGGAGCTCAGATTAAACAATTCAATATTTTCTACGAAAAGCGCATATCAATCAAGTCTCAAGTGATATCTGATTTTTAGTGGACTTTCCCCTAAAAGAGGAAGATGAGGTAGAAGACATTCTCGGGATGGAGGAAGAAGACGATGAGTCAGTAAGTCTTCTCGAGAACTGTCATACCCAAATATGGGAAATATTCACAGATGGCTCCTCCAACGATGATGGATATGGTCTAGGTATAATATTCATAACACCAACGGGTATGAAGATTGTCTACTCTTCCAGGCTCGAAATCATGGCCAGTAACAATGTCAGCGAATACGAGGTAGTGATCCATTCTCTAAGACTCATCATAGAATTAGGACTGACAGAAGTAAGGCTTACCAACGACTCTCAATTAGTGATAAAACAGATAAGAGGAGATTACCAGACTCTAGAGCCTTGTCTGCAAAAGTACCTGAAATTAGCTCAACACTACATAAGTCAAATCCCTAGCATCAAACTCAGGTATATTTGCACAAGGAGCAACAAACATACATATGCTCTGGCTTACATCGCCTCCATGTTAAAAGATCCAACAGTGGAAGCAATCCGAGTCGGAAGAGTACTCACCTCCTTTATATCTGATGTGGAAGATAGCAGAGAGTCATTAGACATAATCGGGACGGGACCATATGAACCAGGTGATCGGAGAGAACCTATTCATCGATATCTCGAGTCAGGGGAGTTGCCTGCAAGCACCACTCAAACACATAAGATCAAGAGCAGAGCATCCAATTACTAGCTTTGAGATGGAATCCTATACATGCAATCGTTCTTGGTGCCAATGTTGAGATGTCTTAGCAAGGAACATGGGCACCATATTTTTTTTGAATTATATTTTGGAGATGCAAGCAACCACAGTTCAGGGAGGAACTTAGCCTAGAGAGCAAAAACTATGGGTTATTTCTGACCCTATATGCATGATGATGCAAAGCATATGGAAAAGTTCTGTGAAGAGTGCCAGAGATTTGGGAAGAAGATCCATGCACCCTCAGCATCTCTGAATTCGGTATTAAGCCCCTAGCCATTTGCAAAGTGGGGAGTGGATATTATGAGACCACTTCACGAAGGGACACTCTAGCAAAAATACCTTATTATAGCTACAGACTACTTCACCAATTAGGTAGAAGCAGCTGCACTAAAGCATATTCGAGACAAAGATGTCTTCAAAAATTCCTCTTAGACAAACATCATCTGCCGATTCGGGAAACTAGCTGCAATAGTGTCAGATAATGGAAAACAACTGCAAAGGACCAACATAGATTTGTTGTTTAACACTTATCAAATCAAGAAAAGAAAGTCTACACCCATATACCCCCAGAACAATGGCCAAGCTAAGATTACGATCAAGACCATAGCCGATAATCTGAAAAAGAAGTTGGATAGCCACTATGGAGATTAGTGCGAACAGTTACACAACGTTTTGTGAGCCTATTAAACTACAAAAAGAGAAGCTACAGGGCTATCACTTTTCATGCTCACCTATGGAACTGAGGAAATTCTTCCAACAGAGATAATGATCCCCATAACTAAGTCGGGGGCCTGGATGAAGAACCTCACGTCAGATTTAATACTCGCCAAGCTTGATAATCTGAAGGAGGAGCGAGAAATCGCACTCCAGAAGATGGAGAATTACCATAGGAGGTTACGAAGAGAGTATGATAACAAGGTTCGACCAAGAGAATTCCACCCAGGACATCTGGTCTTAAGAGAAATCCCCGAATACGAAAGAGAGAAAGAAGGAAGAAAGTTAGCCCAAATGGGTGATGTAATTTTAATATAGTGGTAAAATAGGGTTTGATTCTCGGACTTGTGAAGATTCAATTTCTAGATCTAATTTTAAAACCTAAAAAATAAAGAGGATTAAAACAAATTTGATTTGAAATAGATGAAAAGAACTAGGGTTAAGGATCCATTTTTAACCAATAACTCAAGTGATAAATCGTACAATTCTTGTGTTCTGTTTAATAAAAACATTGCCAAAGTTAGGTTTTAAAAATAATAGTTGTAAATCGTAAGCATGAGACATCAAAAGAAATAAACCCAGCATGACTCATCAAAAGAAAACACAACTACTTGATAAAAACTATTTTTTCAATTAATTCAAAGCAATTAATAAATTAAATAGAAGTTACCACTTAATTGTTGGAAAAATAGCTTCTTCTGTCGCCCCAGTGATGGTGATTAGCTCATTGTAATGGAAACGCACTCAGAATAGGTTTTCATTGCTCAAAAAGTGCTTACAATGGTGAAAGAGAAGTAACACAGGAGTTTTGATACGCTTATAAACGTTACAGAGAAGTGTAGTATATGTTACAGAAGAATGAAAAGAAACAGGAAAGAAAGAAGGACTTGAAGTGCTTCAGAAGCTTAATACCCGACTGTATCAGCGAAAGTAATAACTACAGTTTCTTCCCGCCTTATGTTCTTCTTCTTCTCTCTCACAACAGCAGAACTCGTTTCTTCCTGATTTTTTTTGCGGTGATCTGTGCTGCCTCCAGATAGCGATTTCTTCACTTCTCTTCGGTATATATAGGGTAAGAAAACCCTAGAGAGTCTTCTAAGTCGATTAGAACTCTTAAAACACGTCCAACTCAATCTCAAATTCTTTGTTATTCGAAATTTACCCGGACTCCATTTTTCCGGCCAAATTCACTTCCGTGTCCAATTCTTTCGGCTAAAACACGTTTTTGACGTGTGTTGTTGATATTATAGCTATCTAATTCACTTTGGGTGAATTAGATTCACCCCAAATCACTAAAATTACGTACACAGAAGTGAATAGAAGCTTCTCCCGATGGTTTCTCTTCTTCCCGCCATTTTCAAGTATTTGAAATTAAAGGGGGGTGCCCCCATTCCAAATTTTGGGTGCCTTAATAACTTTTGCTGGGTGCCTTTAACACTTTTCGAACCGATTTTTCCGCAAATGTTTATTTCTCAAGAATACCTACAAAAACACAAAAAGCCATAATAAGTACAAAAACGAAGACTATCAAAATAGATAATCGAGTGTAATTTAGACACAAAAATATGTTTATCAATGGGGAGGTCCGTATATGATATTATCCAAAGTAGGAGAAGGCGCGTACAAGCTACTCAAGCCAGATGGGAAGGAGATGGATCATCTTTGGAACATAAGGCATTTGAAGCTATAATATCCTTAAGAGTTAAATCACGGTTATAAAATGGATTATTCGCACTCGGGACAAGGCACGTCCTTCTCTCGAGGTGATCTAAGGACCCTCGTATCGCACAGAGACTAATTATGGTAACCCCACGACCCACGCGGTCAAAATGGATCATTCGTACTCGGGACAAGGAACGTCCTTCTCTCGAGGTGATCTGAGGACTCTGGTACCGCCCATAGTCAAAGGGGTTTCCCAGAGACTAATTATGGTAACCCCACGACCCACGAGGTAAAAAATGGATCATTCGTACTCGGAACAAGACACGTCCTTCTTCCGAGGTGATCTGAGGACTATGGTACTGCCCAAAGTCGAAGGGGCCACCTAGAGACTAATACAGGTGGTCCCATGACCTAGGACTAGAGGTTAATTGATATGAGAAATGGATCCCTACACTTGAGTTTCAATAGGTCATTCGTACTCGGGCAATCGAGTAAGCCCCAATATGGCCTAGACCCTAGAATAACACGTTTATCATATAAACACATTCCATTGACTAGAACCTAGTAATGACGAGATATCTTAATCGGGACATGGCATCGGGCCCGATGATCCTCCTTGTTATCGATATCGAATAAATAGGATAACATAGTTATCATATGAAACTAATAGAACTACGAATAAATATAGCATTTGCAGGTTTCAAACTTTGTGAATAAATAAACCGAAGAAGAAAATAGTAACAACAAGATGTATCAATATCATCCTCAACCAGGGAGGATACAAAAACAATTGGTGACACAGCGCCCCCAAGAAAAAATAGTAGCATTGTTCAAAACAAAGAATAGGAAGGAAAATGAGCAGATAAGCTAAGAAGTAGAGGCACCATAATTCTTTGCTTGCACTTTGGCCTTCTTCGCCGCGATAACCTATTTCACCTTCACATCAACCTTCTCTTGGAATAGCTTCTTGTCCTGTGCAACATCCCTCACATGGTCTCTGTTACGAGCCTAGAGTGAAGCTCTCAATTGTGTGACCTCAGAAGCCAGAGCTGATTCAGCGTTCTTCCAGCGAGTAACCTCCTCCTTAAGGGTAGAGATTTTCTCCTGCTCGGCTAAAATAAGGAAACACAATAAGGGTTAGTACGTATTAAGGGATGCAGCAAAACTTAAGGTCAACATTATATTTAAGCACCTTCAAGAATTTGGATGGTCATCGTAAGATTTCCCTCGGTCTTAGGTAAATACACTTCAAGTTCACTAACCCTCGGGGAAAGGTCACTCTTCCTCCCCGACATACAAATTTTTAGATGATTCTCGGAGACAAGCTTCTGACTCTCATATGCGACTTGAAGACTTTTGAATTTCATATGCTCCTTGAAGACTTTTAAACTTTTCCGAGATTTGATCGAGGCTACGACTCTTTGCATCATAGCGATCTTAGATAGGCTGATTGTTTTTCATCATAATCTCATCTCTACCCTTCTAACTAGTAAGATATCTACGATCAGCAAGGAGATCCCGATTATTCATCCCCAAGTCAGAGCATCTACCCTCAAGAGAATTGATGAGAAGAATGCAATCATTGTCAAGGTCTCGAAGATGATCACACTTAGACTCTAGATGTCGTATCTGCTCAAGCTCTGGTCTAAATCTACGAAGATGACTAAGTTCAGATTCTATCCTAGCAATCTTATCATCCTCATTGAAAATACACCGCTCTAGATTGGTCACATCCTATTTAAGAAATCTAATTTCTTTCTTCAACTCATGAAACTTATCTCTCATTTCTCGACTAAAAGAACCAACGACAACTACTAGTAATAACCACAATTCAGAATTTATAGAATCTAGCATGTTATCGAAGAGAAATTGATAAGACAAAGAAAAGGGAAGGTACCTTGCAACTCATCAATCCCCTTCTCCAACTTCTTCTGTTGAGTCTCACCAGCTTGCACCTGTTCCTTCAATTGTTGATTTTTATCTTGCATTTCCTCAAAAACAGCAGAATTGAGGAGTTGCACATTGTGGTTCTGTGGTTACAAAGCAGAAAAGGTCATGAGATAAAGGAGACAATTGAACAATATATGAGATAGAAAACAAGTATATATACTAGAGTCAGCATGTTCCAATAAAACTCGGAGCCATACGAGGGAACAACTTGTAGCATCTCCGAACGGGGCAATGACCTGAAAGAAGACGAGAAAAGGGATCCAAACGACTCTCCAGTAGTCCCCGAGATGGTCAGTAAAGTGAATCATCGATGAGTAGGAACCAAAGGGAGCTTAGTCTGATTCTATGAATTTTGGCTAGAAATGCCCTGAGCATGAGTGGATAAAGTGGTGGAAGGTTCATCCAGAATAATGTTTTCAGTCTTGTCCTCTTTGTCCGACTCGTTACTTGAGTCTCCCAAGACCTTGTCATCCTCGTTGTCAGAGATGCTAACCTCAAAGTCTATCTTTGGACCCAACTCATCTACAGCAGGAATACCAATTGTCAATCTAAAATCTGAGGTGAATACGGAAGGTTGAAAATAAAAAGTAGAATTATACCTCCTTCCAGAGTCTCGTCATCACCACTCGGGCCATTGCCCAACATCTTTCTCATCTTCTCCACCAGCATCCTCATCAGCTTTTTTCTCTTCTCCACCAGTCTCGGAAACACCACCTTGATCTCCAACACCTTTATCATCTTTTCCACTACAACCACTCTCATCAACAACAATAACAACCTTATCTCTACCAACAACAGTATTATCAAAATCTTTATCCTGATCTTCAATATCAATAACTCCAATTTTACCACTAGTTCCCTCATCACCTTCATCTTCACCAGAGTCATCAGGATGCAGCCTCAATTTTAAAAAATGACAATAATAGTGGATGCTAAGGAAACAAATAGGGGAAAGTACATGTACTTCAAAAAATAATAGACAAGTAGTATTTGTTACCTTAGTATTCCACTCTTGCGAACGAGCACTTCTACCCCTTTTACGACTCTTGGATGGCTGCAGAAATAACCCAAAACATGAATTGTAAAGCAAGTGAAAGACATGATGGAAAAAGAGAAAAATACCTTCTCAAAATTCGATACCCAAGGTTCTTAAGGGGCACGATCAGATTCGGAAGAATGAGGAGGAGAATCCCTCCCAGAGATGAAGTTCCTACGAATAATGAGGGGAACCTTATCCCAATTTTTGTTGTTGGTATGACGTAGATGACAATTCGAGCTGGGATCTTCATCAAGTAGCATCTCTTTGGTACCATTTGGAAGAGGAGGAGTGCGACGAGCTGGAACAAACGAGAATTTCGCAAGCTGACCCGAAGATGGGGTAAAATCCTTAGAGTTATCCAAAAAGCTTTGAGCGGTATACTTAAAAGCATGCTTTGGATTGTAAGAGGAATGCTTTGACTTCGTACAATCGCCTTTTCTTCGTCTATCCCACTCCGCAAGGAAGCGATACCAGTTCCCATTGTACTGACCGATATCCTGACTCGGAGTGTCCCGCGATAGAACTTCGTATGTTAGGATCCGAGAAAGATGAAAGAGGGGAAGTATGAGACCAGCTTCGAGATGACCCTTAGTAATGATGGTGGCCCGAGGAAAATGATCAAACTCATTAAATACCTTAGCATCAAGCGCACCCTATGTCTTGATAGCAGAATTACCTCAAAGGCTTGAAGACCGAATCTCTCCTTAATGTCATTACAAAAATCAACATCCTTAATTTCATCTTCTTTAGCCAAATGCCTCTTTTTAGTGATTCTGCAAGAAGAAAATAAACCCAAATCAGGAAAAAGTGAATCAAGTCTATCACAAGCATGAAGAGAGTAATCAACGTCTGGAAACAAAGAATCAAGTGCAAAATAATATTCTTCAGAAAACAAATAAGATGCATACTTTTTCCCAGAGGATTGTCAAGGGGTTGATGATTTTTCAGCCATGATTACTTGGATCTTGGTCCTGAGGAAGATAATACGGATATTGGTGAGCAGAAGAGGAACATGAATACTTATAAAAATGAAGTAAACACCAGATGACATTGACACTTACCAGAAAAGGAAGATGGAATAGTGCAGAAGAAGGCGATAGAGCTTTAATGGCGGTAGAAAGAGATTTGCAAAGGAAGATGAAGAAGAAAAGAGAATGTTGGGAAAGTAATGAGAAAAAATCTTTTGGTTTCTTATTTAAGGGGAAGAAAACAAGTTGAACAATGATTCGGCGCTTCAATTTAGTGAGTCATAAAGTGAAAAGAGGAAGAGACGTGGTGGTTACCAAGTGACGTGGAGTAGTTAGGGGAAAAATGAAGAGTTTTTCCCATCATACCCTTGGTCCAGATGGAAAGAAAGGGGAAAAATATAGTAGTAAAATATCCAGATACATGTGTCATCATCTAAAGTAAAGGATCCATAATATTATGATAAGAGCGAAGCAATGAAAGAGATCATCTGGTCTAACATAGAAGGCGAGGTGTCTACCACATCAACTCAAGATTACGACACGCGGAAAACAACGGAAATAATCAACATCCAAGTTTGAAAGAGGAGATAAGACATTAAATGCAGTTTCAAAGAACGCGTGAAGCATTTAATGTATCTGACACAACTCGGGAGATAACCTTCATATCGGACCATGATTAGAGGAAGGGTCAATCCGAATTTCGGGGTCTTATCGAGACGAATCGATGGTGTAAGGAGCTAATCGGGAGCACTCACGAAGGAAGTCAGGGGCATTGCCTAAGAAGACTCGGACCATACTCCCCAAACAGGAAGATAACACCTTAAGTATATATGACCAACATGGTAGTTTAGTTGTATGAACAATTTGTCCATAAATACTAGACTTTGCTAGGAGAGAAAGGCAGGTTAGGTTATTTGAGAGAAAGTTACGATAAGATTGGGGGTATTGTTTTGAGTGTTCTTAAGTAATATAGAGTTGATACCATTATAAGAGAATTTCCTTTTTAAATAATACCAAATTCCTTACCTCGTGGACATAAATAATCATATCAAACTACGTATATCTCTTGTGTGAATGTTATTATGTTCTTATACTTATTTATCTTTTTATTTTTGAATAAATGGATAGTTAGATTTTATATAACTACAGTAACTATACTAGTAATTATTATCTAGAATAATATATAATTAAAAAATAGATATTTACCTATTGAAGATTTTATAAATTAGAATTTACACAGTTTTTTTTAAATAGGTGTTTACCTATTTTTATAGGTAATATTGTATTTAAAATGAGATATAGAAATATTTTCTATTTTTACATTATTTAGTCTTTGATTTTAGCCTCCTGTTAAATCGACCCATTTCCCATTTTTATTAAGGTAGATTTAATTATTGTGCATTTTTGTAGGGTTATTTTTCTTGATCGCACCGTTTTTAAAGGTGCATGGGTCAAACATTTCCTATTATTTTGGAGATATCAAATATAAATACTACCCGTTCCCCGAGTCATATTCACATTTTCTTTTCTTTTTTAGATAGCCATCTAGTATCTCGAATTTCAGGTGATATTAATGTTGGGTTAAGGTATAAAGTTATCAGTGCTATGGAAAGAAGTAGTTTTTGAAACACCTCTCCATATGTTTGTTTTAGGTTTTCTTAAACGATCTTTTTTTCTGTAATATTTTTCTTTTTGTTTGTTTCATATGTTTTAGAGTTCAAGCTTTGTTCGTTAGTTTCCTTCTTTCCTTTGGACGTTGGTCGTTGGCTGTGTGAACGGCTTTACTTCCTTTTCGATAATTGTTTTCCGATGAATAAATGAAAACCTTCTAAATGGGAACTAAAAAGGCAGAAACAAATTTTTCATGATGGTTTAATTGTATCTGTAACTCAAATCCTTTTACGCATCACATGATTAATTAATTATGTGATTCCTTTTTTATCAAGCAAAAAAGGAGATACAAGATTGATAGAGAACAACTGCAGAAGAGTTGAATGACATCATAAAGATAAAAAAATAAAATCATAATCCAAACGGAAAACCAATATAGGTTTAAATAAACATAAACTTAATTTTTTTCAAAAATGAAAACTAATCTGTCTATAACTTGAACAAAAACAAATTTGTATTTGCAAGGCATATACGTTTTTGCAATAAAAAAATAAGTAAAAAACGAATCTGTTTTTACTAGTCATATAATCTCCTGTAATAAAAACCGAATTTATTTTTGTTTAGACAATTTTTTTAGTAAAAAAGATACGATTCACCTAGATTTTAGCAAATCAATTTCAATTTTATTCAAATCTCCAAAAATATTCGGTCAATTATCTTTACCTAAAATAAATAACCCTAAAATTAAGCCTATAGTAGATAATATTAATAGATTTTATTTTTATTTAATCAAATTTTACAGAATGACAAATTCAATAAATAGGTAAGCAATTGTGGTTTTTTTCACAATGAAATTTGTTATCTGGAATAATTTTTTTTAGATGTAGGTAAATACTCATTCTCAAAAGATTGATGGGCAAACACTAATTTGAAGATTCTTATTTGTGTAAACGTCTATAAATTATTCAATTTCATATCGTTTTTAAGGTATTTTTGTCGATTGATTCAATCGTTTCAAGTATATCTTCGACGGTAATTGACACTAGCGTGACATAAACTAGATGTGATTGCAATTTCGATGTACTGTGCAAATTACTCTTCTCCGAAGCACCTAATCTTCATGCAGAAAAAAAAATTGTTCACATTGAAGAATAAAAAATTAAAATGGTGGAATTAAAAATTTCAACCCATCTTTTAAACATCGACTTTACCAATGGAATACATGTATTTATTACTTTTTTTGTTTCTTTGAATATGTAATTTTTATATTTCTTCTTGTATTTCAATTACAATGTATTTGATTGATTTAAATCTTCTATAAAATACGTTATATTAGAAGCTTTTGTTAATATGCCTTCAAAAAAAAAATTAAAAGCTCTTTTAAAGGTTATTGATTTTTCTTAAAGGGCTCCAACCGGATTATATTATCTAGTATGTGGATAAGCAGTGTCCTAGTAGATAACCAATGTCCAATAACCCTTCATTGATCTACATTACCATATTACCTTCTCCCTTAGTTATAAACCTAAATATATTACTATTTATAACAACAAAAAACCTAAATATATCTCCTCTTCTCCTTCTTCTTTAACTGTTTTTTTTCCCTCTTCTATTTTTTTTTTATTCTTCAAATTACGATTAATCGTTGAATTTGAAAATTATTAATCGCCGATTAAACTTTCTATAAAAGAAGATGGGCGGACAAAGAATCATCAAAGATATATGATTCTAAATCCGAATGTAGGGTTACATGCACTTAATCCACCACCAAATGATGATGATGATGAACCCCAAAGACAAAACGAAGAATTAATCAATCAAAAAGTTGAAACACCGCAGCAACCAGTTAATTTTCCATCTATGACTTCTATTAGGAAAGAATTGACAAACCTATTTTTTCGGTGTTTTTTATTGCTTAAATAGGTTAAATTTGATAAATAAATAAAAATAAACAAATAAATGTTATAAACCAAGTTTATTTACTAAGATGCCTTTATGTCTAACATTAGGGTTTCCATATACTTCAGTATCAAGTCTCTTATCTCTATAAATAAAGACAAAAAACATTATATTTATACACAGAGATTAATAGAATTCTCTCTTCTTATCTTCTCTACTTTGTGCCTCTATTCTACTTTCACAACACGTTATCAGCACCGTAACTTTATAAATGAGCAATGAATATCTGCAGAAGAGAACCTCATGTTATTTGCCCTTCTATCACATATGTGGTTTAGTTTTTCGTGGGTGTAATATAGTCGGCTTTTGGAACAGTTTTCTACTGTTTTATCTTTTCCATATAATGTTTTTAATATTGATTTAGTTTAGTTTTTGTTTCATAAATCATAAAGTTGTATTCCCATACTAACACTTATTTGTCTTTTTACATGTACTAGTGCTTAACCTGTGCCGTAACGGCACGAGAAAGAATATTTGTCGAAACATATCTCCCGACCCTTATAAATCATTTATTTTTTAAGAACAATTTAATCCATATAATTGTACTCACAAAAGTAAGATATATCTAGTCCTTTAATAACCTATGCTTTGAATTACGAGATATAGTTGATAATCCAGAACCTGATCGTTTGTTGCACAAATTTCCTTTCCAAATTTCTCCCAAAGAACTTCCGGTACTGTGTCAATATAATACCTTACTTATCGAGTAAAATGAGTGCGTTTTCTTATATGTGTCCTTTTTATCAGACTATCCCTCATGTTACTTCAATCGTCTAAACAAAGAGGGCCAGTCTATTACCAACATGATCACTGTCTTCATAAAGGTATAAAACTCATATCAATCCATTATAACCCTATCCTCAATACCAATTAAAAAATAGTAACATAAAATAGAAAGGGCAACATATAAACTTGAGTCACAGAATGCAAATTGAATTGAAGTGAGAAAGAAAAAAAAATCAAGTGTAAAATTATGCAAGCCATCTCAATACAAAATTATTTGCATATGCAAGCCAAATAGACTCCATTTGCATCTTTTGGTTATAAAAAGACACCAGACATAATCTTATTATTGAAATTGCTATAAAGCTAAAAGAATGTTTTTGAGAAGTACTTAATATTTCATTTTACTCGAATCAAACTAAAAAAATTAGCAACATACAATATTTTGAGTAAGTCTATCTGGTACATGCAGATTTTTCCTAGCAAAACTTGCCCTAATTTCTAAAAAAATATTATTCAATCTTCCTACCATGCCCCATAATAAATTTACAGGAGGTAACCATATCCTGAGTTATCCATAGCTGTTTCAGGCTCTTTAATGTCAACAACCACAACATCTGAAGTGATGAAGGTCCTTTCTACTGAAGCTGCGTGCTCCAGGCAACATCTCACAACCTGATAGTAGAACTAGATATGAGAATCAGAAAAGTCTAGGGTAAATCCAAGTGGTATTGTGTTTCAAATTTTTAAAATTCAAGCAAGTATGGAAAACCCCCTAAACACCAGTACGCTATCTTTACCTTAGTAGGGTCAATAATTCCAGCAATCATCAAATTCTCATATGTTGCAGCGTTGTCCCCAAACTTGAAATTTTTATTGGAGAGCACCTGAAGTAGAAATATACCAACCAATTCAGCGTGGTTTCTGAATAGATTTTTTTTAACGCAAGATAAACTTCCTTCGTACACAATTTTTTAAAAACTGATTACTTTTTCATCATCACACTTCCCTTGTCACCAGCATTTTTGGCAATTAACTTAAGTGGATAAAACAAAGCTCTTCTAACTATTTCATCCCCAACCTGCAATCAATCAGAAAACACACAAGTTAAGGAAAATGATGTCGTACAACGTAGAAACCACAAAAACATAGTAGCGGATGTTACTGCTAACACTTTGTTGTAAGTAAACTAACTTACGCTCGTCGTTATCAAGAGTTAACTTTATGGCGTCAACCTTTGAAGCCATCCTCAATAGAGTATTACGTCCACCTACTACAATTCCTTCCTGCACATTAGCCTACAAATATTTATTTTCCACATTATCAAAATGCCCACGGCAATTAAGTAATAACATAGCAGTCAAGATCCAAAATGAATTTATAATGCCTGCTATACTACATGTCTTTGATAAGATTTACCTTTGTTGCATTAAGAGCATCTTCTACTCTCATTTTTTTTTTCCTTCAGCTTAGTTTCAGTTTGTGCTTCAACCTGCGTAAGTAAAAAGTCATAAAAAGAACATGATACACCTTCGTCAACCTGAATTATGGATGATGTATGTTATAGTGTGAATACTAAAGGGTTAAACATTGTAGAACTGCCAGTAATTGTGTTAAAATCTAACATGTCTGACACATAAAACCATGTTGTGCCACTACCATCTCTATACGAGAACTGATAACTATAATGTGACTTTTGGTGAAAGACCCTACCAGATAAGCTATTTTACACGCCTTTGACTCTAATATTCACATATTTTTCGCCACCCAGCAATAGACATGGTCCTGATGTCAGAGGTACAATAGCAATTCTAAAGAGGATCCCATATATTGATAAGCTTCCCATATAGACATGATCCCAAAATAGTTTTTCGGGAGAATGATCTTTACAACTCTTGCACCAAAAGTCACATTCCTCATCAACTACTGGTGTATGGAAGACCTGGCAAGCTATTAAAAATATCATGAAAGAACAAATCGAATTAATTTTAAGATATAAACTACTTATCCGAACTTTATCTGACCGAGTAACACTTCTTATGCAAATGCACGCTGCAGTTCGCACTTCATCTAAATTATACTTAAGGACATCTGTTAACAAGTTCAAAACCTATAACATTAACAAAAATAAATTAGAGTTGTACTCTCTAGCCGAATACACACGAATCACGATATATACTAAAAACGATCAGTATATTCCTTTTAGTAAAAACCAAGGCTCCATAATGAGCGACAGACAATTCTTCTATGCAATAAGAAATTAGATGTACTTCATAAAATAAGTAACAATCAGTTAAGTCAAAGGATGAGGGCAGTAACAGCATAATTTTAGCCCGTGACGGCTCAAAGGAGCCTAACTATCCCTCTCTATCGAGTTTCCTTACTGATACAGTCTCAAGAATAGGTTTGGGTTAGGATAAGTTACCTACTACCTGGGGAAGAAACTGCTAAAAAAAGAAGTTGTTTTGATTCTTACTAGTTTCAGTTCATGTTCCCAAATAGAATGTGATTTAGAACACACATAATCAGTTTCAGCTCAATATTTCTGTGAAAAACGTAATAATACAGGAAAATGAAACAACCTTAAATTGTTTCAAGTTTCGGTTCCAAAGAGTTATTAACTTCATGTCATTCAACTTCGTAGAAGTTCAGGCCCCTAGGTGTATGAATAGATGGGACGGATATTAGGTACCCAAACTACGACAAAAAAATATAGTCTAATCAAATGCAATACATTCACTTTCTATAAGATAGTAGCAATCACCTGAAGTCGAGCGCAAACGAATCCTGGTTGGAGTTACATTAGCATCTCACATCATTAGGAGAAAATAACAAAGAGATCTTCAGAGTCAAGGAGCATCTATAACAATCAAAACAACAAAAATCAGTCTTGAATTCCTTAAAACAAATCAAAAACAACATTATATTAAGTTAGGAAAAAATATTAATCATTGAGTTTCTATATGAAGAAGAAGAGCTCCGGGGATTACGGTTGTGAAGTTTGTTTTCTTGGCTGCATACTTGCGTACCAAAAACATAGAGCTGGATTTCGTACTAAGTTTGCAAAATTTTACATACAATGATATTTATGACATGGTTGATAGAAAATGCAATTTCTAAGGAGGTCAATATAGCATGTACATTCACACTGGTTATATTAAATTTTTATGGATTATGTTTAGTCTACTCTAGTCTAAAGCATCTCAAATATTAAATTTAAACTAATGGAAAATGGAATCGCTGCAATGTTATAAAGTTCTAAATCCCGAATGTAATACTTAGCAAAAGAAGTTCAACATGGATGTAAAATCTACCGAGTAGTGTTCAACAATTGCATAATGGAAATGTTATGAGCAAACATAACAGATTGTACCTCATTTAATCTTAAATCATTATCGTAACAAAGAAGATTGTTTGATGTCTTTATGTAAGTGAGATTAATGTTGTAGCATATTTTATATGCACCATTTGCTGAAGATATGCAACAACTTGAAAGGTAGCAGAACTGTCTAAGGAATTAGAAATTCCATCCATAAAGAGAGCTTTTGTTGGTCCAATAATCATCTCACCTGTTACAAAAAAATATGAAAATTCTTAATAATATGGAATTACAACCAACTGAATGTGGTATTGTTTTAGATGTTCATGGTTGATGCACATGTAGTCAATATTTTCTTTTGACCACCAGAGAGGCCTCTTCTCATCGAATCATCAACCAATGTATCACCCCAAATATCAAGTCCAAGTATCTGATAAACCAGGGACAAGAAAGCAATCAGAAAAAACCTATTAATATTTTAATGCTCCATATATGAAGAGAAGTTCCATTTTGGTTATGTTATAAAGAACTACCTTGATAATGTAATCAGGTTGAAGACTTCTCTGAAGTCCGTCAACATAAATCGCCTGTTTAACATTCATTGACCACATCCATTAACAACAGAAAGTGCAAAAGCTATTCCACAGCGGAATAAATGAAAAGTGTGTCCGCACATGTTCTTCATTCAAAATACTACTGCATTTTCTTCTTGAACTCAGTTGAGCTTTTATTGCATTCATTTATACATATATGAGATAAAAAAGATGGAAGAGAAGAACAAAAAAATAGTCAACGTTACCTTCTGTAGATAGTGGGTTTTTGACAATGGTTAGAATTGTAAAATCGCCCTTCTACCTAGTTGCAGGAATAACTAATTCTTAAACCCCAAAACAACACTTTAGCTTAACGCTTCGTTCACAACAAACTCGTCTCAAATTGCTCATATGAGCTCAAATATGCTACTTTAGCATTTTGCTTGATATAAGCCATAAATAATGTGCCACTCCTCTCAGATGCGCCATAATCAAGAAGCAATATCATAAAAGACGCGTTGAACCTCTCAGTTAAGCTAACCCTAGCCTTTTCTCATATTAACGCCAAGATAGCACTAGCCATTCGGCTTAGTATCGCATTGGCACTAGTTAGCCACAATAGTGATAAAAGCGCTAACTTCTTTGGCACCTCAACCTTAGCACCAAAGTTCTAACCCTAATTTTAGCAACAAAAGCGAATCTCTTGTGGCTAACGCCCTTGGCTAGCGCCCTAGCACTAACGGCCTCGGCTAGCGCCATTGCGCTAACGGCCTTGGCTAGCGCCTTTGCGCTGACGCCCCTGGCATTGGCACCCTTTCCATAGCTCCAATGCAAGGCTAATACGTCCTTATCTATACTTAGCGACTTGGCCAAAGGTATATTTGCGATAAAACCTCACTGCTAACTATACAATTGAAGTGCTTACTTCAACCCTACTTGGTGCTAGCTTCATATCCCTAGTACAATTAATATTTAACAAAAGTTGTACATGTTGGTCTTACTCCTGAGATGTTAGCACACTAGCCTTTTACATTAAGAAAGTTAGCACCTTCTTATTTGCGCTAAGTAGATAGTGTTGTCTTTGCTAGCTACTTTGCTCATAAATATGCCTTTCCTATCAATATAGGTCCTACATTGAGTCTTTTATGAATTTCAGCAGGTTCCCTTGCTCGAAGAACCCTCTACAACGTTTGGCCTCAAAGGCCTATTAGACTTACGATAAGTCGTTTATAAGCTAATGTTTAGCTATTAAATACGCCATGTTACTTTCAAACAAGTACATGGCCACTAAAATTATCAGACCTAACATTAATCAGTTTGGATGTTAATCAAGTGAGTCGCATAACTTACCTCACTGACTTAGAAAGTCATTTGACTTGACTTGAATTAATCAAAACCATAATGGCCTATAACTCCACTATTTGCACGAGATATCAAATACAACATGGAGGGATTCTCATTGGGGTATTGGTATCGTGGTCTACGACATCGTGGGTGGTTACACAACCTCCACGAACAAGAATGTAACAAGGAGTAAGCGGTTACAGAGCAGTTCAGAGGATGAAGAGTAGTGGTCAGATAGGTCTCCCCTATTTTTTTGGGAACCACCCACTACAATCTTCACGAAGCAGGACGTGAGCGACCATTTCTTGATTTAGGCTTATCCTGTTCGAGCTTGATCTCTCGAACCTATTTGAAAGTACCACTTTGCAGTATATTTGTTTTCACCTAAAATAATTGGCGACCGAAGTGGGAGACCAACCTTTCAATTACAAAAGCCAATATTTAGTTATTCAAAATGGTGGATCTTAGGTCTGGAGCAGTTACAATTTCTATAGTCGGTTCAGGTAGTACTGGTGGTGGTGATTCTGAAAACACCCCTGTTACTACTGAACCTCCTCGTACCAATAATACTACTACACCTCCTCTAGGTGACAAGACCGCTGAAACCACCGAGAAAACTCAAACTTCGTTCAATATAGCCGATCTGATGAAGAGACAAGAAGTCCTTGGCAGAACTCAGGTGGACATGGCCACTACTCAGAAGGAGGTACTTGCTTGTCTCAAAACCATGACGGAACAACTCTCTTCAAAGCAACGTCCTCACCTGACGGAGCAGACCAGGACCAACTTCAAAACTACTGATACTGACACGTCAAATACTCAAAGAAACGATAAATTTTATATCATTCTTGATGCCCACCATAGAGGTACCGACAACCCGGTTTTGTTACCTGTGAAAATCTGGAAAGACTCATACGAAAGCATGGCAAAGAGGACTCATCCTCGGTCCATCAACACCAACCTCCATACCCGCCTGAAATTCAAAGGATCCCTCTGCCGGGAGGTTACTCACTCTCGACTTTCTCACTGACGGACGGTTGAAAAACACCATGAACACCCAAACGCCGCTCAATATTTTTGATCTGATACGGAGATAAAAGTTCCTTCCAGAAAAAAGAAGGCATTGCTACCACTCAAGAGAGGTACTCACTTTCCTCAAGACTCTAATGGAATAATTCTTCCCAGAATAGATCTATCACCAGTTGCAGCAAGCCAAAATTCCAAGCCTACCAACGTTAATAGTGCCAGAATCAATATTCAGATGATGACGAGATCTATATTCAAATAGCACAATCGAGGAGTCAACGACCTACCTTGTCATCCATGAAGACCCGGAAAGACTTTTACAGTTTCAAGGAAAAGAAAGATCAGTCTCACTTCATCAGCACTAATCTTTTACCCTCCCGTTATCCAAAAGATCATCTCACCAGGAAAATATATCTCTCGCTATTCTCCCTTTGTAATGGGGGATGAATAATGTTCAGATCTGAAAACATTATTCCAGATGAACGACGAATACCCTGGGGACTACATATGCCGATTCAAGTTCCAAAAGTCGTAGATATATCTGTTGGAGCAGCCGTGTGGTCAGTAAACACTAGCCAATCATCCATGAGGTCCTGTCAGAACGAAGGGGTCAAGAGAGAGGCCTCATCTCAGCAAGCGTCAGGAATTAAACGCTCACCATCAGCCTCATCCCCAGCTCCAGCCTCATCCTCATGACCGGCCAAAAGACAAGCCCTGTTCCACGTCCTAGACAAAACTCAACAACAACAAAATCCAAAGCCATCTATGATATTATCAGATTATCTTTTTCACGTGGAAACCATTTTATTCTGGTATCTTCACTCAGGTACCAGTCCATTTTATCCTGGTCCCTTCACTCATGTACCAGTCCATTTCATCCTGGTCCCTTCACTCAGGTACTAGTCCATTTCATCATGGTACGAGTACCTTCTCTCAGGTACAAACCTTTTCACTCTAGTACACGTCTCTTCACTTCGGTACCAGTCCCTTCAGCAAGGAGATACCTACTTCATGCTCCTGCGTAACTTCCAGATGATGATAAATCCATGCAATTCCAAGATCAGAATTCTCAGCTTTACATACAGCCTCTTCTCATTTTGGGGACGAATCAAATTTCACCCTGAGGGAGACGGATCATTAAAAATCAGCATAAGATGATGGAATTGTAAAATCCCCCATCACGAGAGTACCTTGTGAGGGTCCTACTGAAGATGGATCAACGACAACACCCATATTAGGGTATTCAACTAACACATTCCCTGCTACACCGCAATTCTGCACACCAATGTCAGTAGGAGCATCATTCTCAAAAAGTACGCGAAGGGGTGCTCGCATATGGTTTTCAGTATGGGAAGGTACACTATCCACATCAAAATCAACGGTAACTCTTTTTCCCTCTCTAACAAGCCCAACTCTCTGATTTGATCATTTCGCCCATAAAAGTAGAGAGGATCCAGGCATATTAGGTCAGAACATCTCAAACGTGAAATTCTTGAGCATGAACTAAAAAACCTACTATACATATTCACAAGCATCATGTACATTCATTACAAAAAAACATTTTTAAGTATTTCATGAGCCCAACCATTACAAGACTTTTTATAAAAAACGCCTCAGAAATAATTTTCACTACCTCTTGGAAACTCTAAATCGGAAACAACTGATGATGAATATAGGCATGGTTATTATATCAAAAGTTTTGTATTGATGTCTACTACAACGTGTTAAAAGGGTGCGTTAATCTAACAAGCGAACTAAGATTTATGGTAAAAACGACAAGCAGAGTCGAGTCTGAAAACTGTCAGGATTTTCCTGGATACTTCCTGAGTTCTAATGTTCGGTTGTTTCGAGACCCAAAACAAGCTCAAAACCTGGATCCCTTCCCTTACCAATAAGGATAGAGGGGTCAATAATCAAAAACGAAGGTCGTATGAAGATTCTAGAGCATTTTTCCCAAGTACTATACTTCTGAAATTTTCTAGTGAAGGGAATCTATAAAATTCTTTATGAATTTGAGCATGGCTATGCTTATATGAGAATTTTGAAGAGTTCACATGCTCCACCATGATAATAATGAGTAAAAACTTACTTGATATGAGTCCAAACCAACAGAGGAGTCTGGCATTACTTCATTGCTTACTTCTGCATCAACATCAGAAGATTCAAATTCTTCACAAAGGTCTTTAAAGTGGGGCGCCTCGTCCAGGCTTTCATCCTTCAACTAATCCTTATCCTCTATATCCACGGCGTCTCCCAAAGTCAGAGTAATAAGAATGTCCTAACAATCTTTCCAATATCTGATCCATAAAAGGTAAAGGAAAGTGATCTTTTCTAGTGGTTGCATTAAGCTTTCGATAATCAATACAAACTCTCCAACCGGTTTGTACTCGAGTTGGGACAAGTTCATTATCTGTATTCTGCACCACTGTAATGCCTGACTTCTTTGGTACGACTTGTATCGGGCTCACCCACTTGCTATCAGAAATGGGGTAGATAACTCCCACATCTAATAACTTGAGTATCTCTTTCTTTACTACTTTCATCATTGGAGGATTCAATCAACGTTGAGCTTCCCTTGTAGGCTTTGTTCCCTCCTCAAGTAGTATTTTATGCATACACGTAGAAGGGCTTATTACCTTGATATCAGCAATTGTCCATCCTATGGCCGGTTTATACTTCTTCAACACCCGAAGAAGTCTTTGTTCCTGCAATTCAGTTAGTTCTTTAGAAACTAATACCGGCAACTCCTCATTATCACCCAAATACATGTATTTTAGGTGATCAACAAGAGGCTTAAGTTCTAGTTTAGGAGCCTGCAAGACATAAGGCAACAATTTTTCATTAGTGCATGGTAAAGAGATAAATGAAATATCATGAATTGGTGGGCATTGTTGTAACGAATTGAGTTCACAAATAGCTTCCTCAAATTCATCCCCTAATTTAAGCTCGGTTCTTGGATCTGGAAGATTTTTAAAACCCACGCTTCTCGTGATAATAGCCTTCAATGGATTATTATTCCCCAAATCAAATATCTGTTGATCCAAAGAGTCAATAACATCAATAGAGAAACAATAATGTACGTCACTAGGGTATCGCATCGCCTCATAAATGTTGAAACGTCTTATTTCTCCATCGAATTCCATTGTCAATGTTCCACTATAGACATCAATTTTTGTTCTCGCCGATCGCATGAATGGACGTCCCAGTAGCAATGGTATATACGAATCAGTTGATCCATCTTTCATCTCCAGTACACAGAAATCTGCTGGAAAAACTAGCTGATTAACTTGCGCAAGCACATCTTCAACAATACCTCGAGGGTGTACATTAGAACGGTCAGCTAGTTGTAAAACAATTTCAGTTTCTTTCAAAGGTCCTAAATTAAGAGATTCATATATAGATGCAGGCATAACATTTACTGATGCTCCTAAATCAAGCATGGCCTTATTAAACGTCGTGTTACCAATAACAATAGGAATATCAAAACTACCGAGATCTTTACATTTGAGTGGGAGTTTCTTTTGCAAGATAGCCGAAGCATTCTGCCCCACTCTCATTACCTCATTACCGCTTAATCTTTGTTTACTGGTGCACAGGTCCTTCAGGATTCTCGCATACTTGGGGACTTGTTTAATCGCATCTATGAGTGGAATATTCACATGAATCTTCTTGAAAATTTCTAAGATATCCTTATCTTGTTCCTCCTTTTTCGAGTTAGCAAACCTGCGAGGAAAAGGTAAAGGAGGAACATAAGTAGAAACAGGAGGTTTACAGTTTTCTTTAGGTACCTCATCGGTTTGGGAAGAGTTAGTAATCTCTTTTTCCGAAACCGGCCCCTTAGGGTCTTTGTTTTTCTCAGCTTCCTCTGGTTGCACAGTTTGTGTACCACTTCTCAATGTCACGGCGTTGACATTTTCTCTTGGATTGATAGGTTGAGAAGGGAGTTTCCCACTATTCCGTGTCTCCAGATGATTCAGTCTACCGGCCATAGTGCTCATCTGATTGTGTAGCTCTTTTATCGCATTATCATTTGTCTGCTGATTTTTCTGCATCAACGTCGTCATATTCTTCATCATGGAGAGCATCTCTAATGATTCTGAATTTTGAGCTTGTTGTGGGGGTTGCACTTGCTGTTGTAACCCATTTTGGTGATTGAAAACCGGCCTCGGAGTTGCAACTTGCTTATTCGCATAACTGAAAATTTGGATGATCTCTCCATCCTGGATTATAAGTGTTGGAATAAGGATCATACTGTTGTCTCTGGTGATTTGGGAATACTGCATTCACATGTTCGGCTTCTTCTCCATATTGCCCATTCTATGCTCTAGGTGCGGTGAAGAAGTAATCTCATTAACCCTCTTGACGAGTGACTCTGACCCACGACCTGAAAATTGTTGAGAGTTTGCTGCCATGTTCTCAATTAACTCTCTAGCTTGAGCTACTGTTTTGTTTACTAATGCACCACCACCTGCAGCGTCGAGAAGATTTTTGTCACTTGCTTGAAGACCATCATAAAAGTACTGGATAATCAATACATCATTAAATTGATAATGTGAGCAGCTAGCGACCAATCTCTTGTAACGTTCCCAGCATTCATACAATGTTTCTCCTGCCATCTGCTTAATGCCACAAATCTCTTTACAATATGGGTTGCCTTTGATGCAGGAAAGTATCTCTCTAAGAAGAGTTTCTTCAGACCATTCCAAGTTGTGACACTACCAGAAGGTAAATAGTATAACCATTCCTTAGCAGTATCCATCAGGGAGAATGGAAAAGCTCGTAACATGGCTCCATCAACATCAGTTTCATCCCCTAGCATGGCCATGATTATGTTATGGAAATCCATCAAATGTTTATTCGGATCTTCATTAGTCATCCCATGAAACTTTGGAAGTTCTCGAATCAACCCTGGCTTGATCTCAAAAGTAGATGCCGTCTGAATACACCATTGTTGTGTATCCAACTTGTGAGACACTAAGTCTTTGTGTACGATTTGCATCAGCCATTGTTTCTTTTTCTTCCTCTACGTCTGAATCTGCGAACTCACTTGACGATGTACTTGGAGGAAGTGGAGTGTTCACTGCTCGAATGAATTCCTTTAGTAAAGTGCCTGATCGAAGTCGTATACCAATGAGACTTGGTCTACCCTCTCTAAGAATTCACGAAAGAAATAGTACCTGAAAAACAATTCTTGAAACTAAATTAAAAACTAGAAATAAGAAATCAAAAACAAAATAACAATCCACTATGCCTCCCCGGCAGCGGTGCCAAAATTTGGTCGGTTGTCAATCAACCAAAATAATTCAGGTTCTTACTTTACTAATATAGATTAGAGTATAGTAATAAGAACAAGTTCGTTCCCACAGAGAGGCAGGTGATTGTTAATTACTTTTGATTACTTATGTAAACAGGGGAGGGGTTTGGTTGTGATTATAACTAAATTATACTAAAGAAAATAGATTAAACAAAAATCAGAGATAAAGAACATTGGTTAGAGAATTCATCTTCCATCTTCCAACATGTTATCAACCAAATCATACTCAACATTCATGCACTCTCAATATCAATAACCCTAAAGCATCCTATCGCAGGCTTACTCCGGCAAAACTCCTATTATCATCAAAGGCGCAAGAGACACTCTTTGTATCCTTTTCACCGAATAACTTGGCTCAAGAGCCAATCAATTTTAACCCAATGAAAGCTATGGTCTTTGTGAGTTGAGTTTATTCTAAGCAATCCGGCGCAAGAGCCACTCGGATTTAACCTAGGTCACGCTTCTACACATAATTGCATGGCAACATCCCGTCGTTAACAAATATGTTATACTACTTGTAACAAGGGTCTTTTGACAATTCATGATCTCAAACCCTAGTTTAGCTATAGATGTACATGCATGCTCATCTAATTTGCAACTTAAACAAACAAGAAATCCATCATACAAGGCGTTATAAACGGTAGAACATGAGCGATATTGAAAAGATTATGAACATATGAGAATGATCCATTCAATCATGTTATCCAACTTAGGACTACATCCCTAACCAAAGGTTTAGTTCATCATGGATTTCTCAAAATCCATGGAAAATAAACAAGAAAGCAAGTAAAGCAAACCCTCGGTATTGTGATGATCAATTGCTCTCCAAGCCGTTCTCCTTGTGTTCTTCTTGTTTCAAAGATGTCTTCTTAATGTATTGGATGTCTCTTTTTATAGTATCCACGAAATCTAGGTTTTTAATGCTTCCGGGACCATGTTTTCCATGTTTTAGAAGCCCACTCACGTGCCAAAACTCCCCCTTTTACGGTTGGGTTCGAGCCAATAACCCAACCGTAACTCTGGCACAAAAATATCACCCAAAAACACCCATTTTTACGGTTGGGTTCGAGCCAAGAAACCCAACCGTAAAACTGTCACAAAAATTTGCTCCCAAAACTCTCCAGGTTTACGGTTGGGTTCGAGCCAAGAACCCAACCGTAATTCCTCCTGGATACTTTTTTGCACTTCACTATTTTGATCATATCTCCCTCATCCGGTGTCCGATTGACCTCATTCTTTTTGGGTTGCCTTCGTATTTCAATTCTCTACAAGATGGAAGTGACAAAATATTCATGATTTTTCAACCAATCTTACGGTTGGGTTTGAGAGTCCAGACCCAACCGTAAATCCTCCTGGAATTTTCCTCCAAAAACAACTTCTTTTACGGTTGGGTTTTGGGGTACTTTACCAACTATAAATCTTCCTGGAACTCTTGTTTCAAAGTTATGTTTTCATCCTTTAACCTCTTCTTTTTATGCAGGAATGAACTCCTTTCCTCTTCTTTGGTTTAATATACTTCAAAACTCCTAAGAAACTCATAAACAAACAAAATCAAGGAATCATGATATGAAAACTAACAAGAATTCAATGAATTAGAGTATCTAAACAATGCAAATAATGCACCTATCAAAGGACTGATCAAAAACGGTACAACCAACAAGACTTTTCTACATCAGTACTCACACGACTGAGGAGCCTCTTCTTCTTACCTGATCACATCCAGAAAGGTAACCTCATCCTTGTTGCTTTTACTTACTTCAACCACATGATTCTATTGTTGAACATGTTCCGGACTCGGAAGCCACAATCATCTCCAACTCAGAACTTCAAAGACGCAGTCACCTTAGATTCAGGCTTTTTCTCTCAACTTCTCGAATATTTGTTTACAAGTTGGTCTTCCTGTTACTCGTCCTGTCTCATGGTACCTGTCCCGTCTCTTGGTGCTTTTCATGCTTCCTATTCGGTCTCGTGGTACCTTTCATATCTCATGTACCTCTTCGATTTACAAATTCATAAATCGATAATAGTTGGTGAAGAGCGGGTCAAAACATCCTTCACGAGAAGTGTTCGTCTACGTCTCTACTATGACATACCAGAAGAGAACATCAATCTGATACCTGAGCTAGGAGATATGGGTCTTACATTAAAGTCTACAAGGTATGAAAATTCACACGGGATTACTAATTGATAAGTGCATAATTTATACATTCTAAGTATCATTTCCTTATTCTTATTTGCTAGATTTTATGTGAATTACCATGTTTTATTATTACTTTTCTAGTTTATGTGTTTTATTAGGTTACGTCTCTGAAACAAGCGAAATGGAGATTTACAAGAGAAGAATTGCCAAAGACCCAGTAGAGATCAGTCTATTCCATGATTTCTACCCTCCATCTTGTAGAGAATTTGATTACGAATCCAACGGCGAAAGAACGAAGTCATTCTGACTCCGTATGAGAAAGTTATGAGCGAAACAAGAATTAAGGGAAAAACGGTCATTTCAAGCAAAACCACTATTGGCACTCTGTCGGACGATAAGGGCAACTGAAATTCAAATGTTGTTAATGGCACCAGCCATTCTACTCAGGGAAGCCACATTTGAATAGTTATAAAGGCACAACCATCTTCTCCCAAATACAAGAACTGAAAATTCAAGCTTTGTTTGTTACGTTAATGGGAGTGTTGGTGATGGTTCGCTGTGGCTCGACGGAGATGCCATTGAAGTTGATGAGAGATGACAGTGAGCTTAATAACAGAGAGAGAGGAGTCACTGATATTCATGGCAGACATTGGTTGCTGTCGATGATGGGTATTGGAAGTGAGTGATAGTTGTTGGCAGTGATGATAAAAGACGTGAGAATGCTGTGGTTGATCATCATGATGATCATGGTGACTGTTAATGGTTGATATCGATTTTGAAGGGTGCAGCGAGATGATGTTGATGTTTAGATATATGGTTTGGTTATTGATTGCAGCGAGAGATGAATGAGTTGTGGTCCTGGATGCTATGCCACAACAGGTGAAAGTTAGCCATGGAAGTGAAACTGGTGGTGTTTCATGGATTTTGACTGGACATTGTTGCTCGGGTTATGCTTGGAGTTGAGCTCGAGCCTGCATTGGTGGGACATCAATCGAACTGGTGGTGGAGTGGCTGCTGTGTTGACTGGCAGTGTTGTGCTGATGGGTTGAGAAGTTATTGTTAGTTTGAATCATAGTTTGAGTTTGAATGGGATACGACTAGAGAACAAGAGGATTCAATGAAAGTCAGGTGATGGTTGTGATTGTTTGAGCTTGAACCGTGTTGTACAATGTAGGTGTTGGAAGAAGCCGGTGATGATTCCCCGATAAATCAGGGAAACAAGAGTTTTTAGGCGGATAAGGATCTTGAAACTGAGACACAATTCCGGCAGTACTTGCCATGCAAGACTTGAAGTAACCGTGTTTTGCAAGAAATGGAGATGTACACGGAAAAGGTTTTCTTGGTTGGCTATATATAGCCTGGTACTACACATACAATAGAGATACAGAGAAGATACCCCCTCACATACAGAGACACATCCCTCACATACGTACAGAGAGAATACTCTCACGTAAATATAGATCCGGAGACAGAAACAAGCTCACGGACAGAACTTCGCGAACAGGGATCAAGGGTTAGTTTGTTGTCTTTTCTTAATAAATTTTTATGGCTTTTGAGAAAGCCATGTTGGGCTAATTCCCTTGTTAGAGCGAAAGGATGAACTTGTAGAGATGGTTTTATTTGTGTTTCAAAACTAGGGTTTTTAATTATATGAACTTAATATTAATGTTTCGTCTCTCTTTCAACGTTTTACCTTTCTCGATTATTTTTCATATTCTATGCCACGTATAGTTCATTATTTGATTAGTAGAAGGACTCGTTGAAACCTTGTATTTAATCGTTTTATGAATATTATTTGACTCTTTATGCCACGTATACTTAGTACTTCGAAATTCTACTTTAGGTTGAGAACAAACAATTCTTTTTGAAATCGAAACCCTATATGACGAACGCAATTAAACCCTAATCTACAACGGATTCCCGGAACCTTAACGTTTTCCTCTTATTGTTTTCCAACTTTATTAAATAATCTTAATTCATTAGTTAATTAAATTATTTATAAAAAAAACTTAAAAAAAATATTTTAATCCAAACTCCTCGTGGGAACGAACCGTATTTGCTCTTGTCTACATCTTTCGACAATGTGCGCTTGCGGTAAAACAAAGTCGGTTTTCCGACGCATCACTAATCACAGATGTTTACGCATGGTTGGATGACCAATTCAACCCCGAATCGAGTGATTCTTTTTGCATATGATATCCTGGTCTATTCGCTTTAAAATTTGTGGTCAAACGTCATAATCCGACATCGTATGAAACTTCAACAACTTTGGAAGCTAATGGTGTGCGAACTAGGATTTCCAAACGGGATTCAGAAGACTCAGCTTTATAGAGACCTTGTCTGCTCATGGACTTTCGTCTTCTCAGACATACCATCCTGTCAGGTCGCACTGCATCTCCCAAGAAGACCTCATCAACCTTTCTACGGCAAGACAACTACAGTCCACCGCCAACCTCACTTTCAGTTCTGATCTACCATCAACTTCTTCTGCCGGTTTCCAATATTTCCAACTTTGCTACTACTAGCTACAACTCAAAGCATTATCCACGGGTGTCCTGTCTTTCATCTACGACGCTATCACTAGTACCGGAACTAACTACGTTGCGTAGAAGGAAGTTTAAATCTAAGGCTTAATTCTGCATCAAAGACATTGCATGGAGGAGACAAAGCTAACAATATTTCTTGCTGGACACATATATGAAGAATCGATCCAGCTGACTTGATCCTCTATTTGAGATGAGGCGAACCTGTTTCAGAAAGAAAGAAAGAGAGAAAGCGCCGACCATATCCCCACTTTTGCTCACGGCAAAATGGAATTTCTGACAAGAACGAGGGCGCCTACTATTCCCAGTCAAGGTTCGTACTAAAGGGCATATATATCAATCTCGGATAAGGCAGAGCCAACCAAGTTTGTCCATATATATCAATCTCGGAAGGCGCTCACTTGTGTTCAAAACAAGAATGCAAAGATATTATTGGCCATACATGAATAAAGATGCAACTCATCTTGCAAGAAGATACGAAGAGTGTCAACGCTTTTCTAAAAGGATCAAAGCTCCCGCAACGGAACTTAATTATGTGCTAAGCCCGTGGACCTTTGTAAAATGGGAAGTGGATATAGTGGGACCTTTAGTGGAAGGCACGAAGAAAAGAAAATACTTGATTGTAGCAAGCAAAAGCTTTAGCTCGGATCAGAGATACTGATGTCTTTAAATTCTTGGTTGAAGACATAATTTGCAGATTTGGGATCTCACCTCTTATCTATGTAGTGATTTGTGCCTTTGGTTTGTTTGTCACTTCCTGAAACCAGCATGCTGAAGGGAGAGAAATAGAGTGGCTATAGTCTCTGATAACAGACAATAATTGTAAGGCAAAAATATTGATATGCTTTTTGAAGCATTTAATATTCAAAAGAACAAGTTCACCCCTATTTATCCCCAAAGTAATGGTCAAGCTGAAGCAACAAATAAAACCATTGCTATAAATTTAAAAAAGACCTTAGATGGACACCATAAAAGATGGTGTGAACAACTCCATAATACTTTATGGGCTTACCATACAACAAGGAGAGAAGCAACTGGAGAATCACCATTCCTTCTTACTTATGGAGAAGAAGCAGCCATCCCCACATAAATCATTTTATTACCAACTACCAAAACAGAAGCTTGGGAAAAGAATTTGAATACAAATTTGATGCTTGAAAAGTTGGATGATTAGGAAGAAAGACGAGAGATTATGCTCCAAAAAATAGAAAATTATCAAAGAAGATTGGCCAGAGAATATAACGAGAAAGTAAAGTTGCGTAACTTTGTAGCAGGGCAATATGTGTTAAGCCAAATCCCGGAATACCAAAGAGATAAAAAAGCAAAGAAATTTGCACATACATGGTGAGGACCTTACATCATTCAAGATATTGTGGGACGAGGATCATATCAGCTACGAAATATGAATGAGGAAATATTACGGCATCCTTGGAATGCACAATACCTCAAACCATCTTACCCATAAAAAGATGATGAATCATGCAATACACCCTTCAAAAACAACAACATTGCTTCATAATAGGTAAAGCATGACAAATGCAATCTCTCTAGAAAATCCATGTAGATGTCTTAGAGTGTATGACCAAATGGATACTTCGTAAGCAAGAGATGCCTAACATGACATTTTATTATGAAAACAGGTACACTCATTTTCTATACATAATGCTTTCACAATCGTGACCGAATTATTAGTTTCCCTTTGGACGAGGTGAAATTAAAAATATGATTGTACCCTTAAAGGCTACTCAAGGTACACATCAACCATGTGGCCGCATACTACATACACTCATTATAAAATATTGATTAAATGTATGTATTTATATAAGTCAAACATAAATATATATTCATGTTCAAAAAATGTTGCAGTTACTAGATACAAAATTACAATGAATGAACATGACAAGAAGCTATTCATCATCGGAAGAATCAACATTTGGAGAAAGATGCTTAGGAATCTCCTTACGACCATATTCTTTGGTAAATCCATCTTTCTTTACTCTATCTAGAGTATTATTATTTATTGCCTTTTCTACCCCAATACGAGCTTTAATCTTTAACCAAGAGATTTTGGCACGTGAAGCCTCCAGCTCCTGCTTCAAAACACCCACCTGGTCCGCAGATTCTTTGGCACGCACATCCAATGACATAGCTTTTGCCTCCCTATATTTCTTCCTCCATTGCTCAAAGGTCATATCGTTTGCGGCATTGTCATCTCTAACAGTCTCAAGTTTTGAGTCTCTTTTTGCCTCTTCAACTCTAGTGGATAAAAGTTTAAGCTGATTCTCTACTTCACTAGATTTGTCAGTGGCGAGCTTTAACTGTCGCTCAACTCCCTCAGATTTGGTGATTGCTAGCTGAAGTTGTCCCTTAACTTTTTCAACTCTTGAAGTTGCATTTCTGAGTTTTTCCTCGAAACCTGTAATATAATGTAAAACAAAAGATTAAGTAATATAAGAAATTGTATCAAATCGTAATTACGCAATATAATAAGATACCTCCTGCGAGGAATTCAGACTCTTCTAATTCATGAACTATTGCATCCCGTGCATCATCAAGATAATCATATTCATGTGAAAGTTTTTGATAGTTGTCAGTAAAACGATGAAGACCTTGGCGATATTGATCCAACTCTACCTGTTTTGCTGCATCTTTATGTCGTGATTGATTCATTTCATTTATCAATTTTTCCATTCTATTTTGTAAACGATGAATATCAGCATCACGCAGTCGTACAATTTCTAATAATTTGGAGACTTCAGATCGAGCTCCTACCAGTGCATTTGCTCTAGCGTGAGCATTAGATGCCGCATTGTCCCTATCCTTAATAAGTTAAGCAACAAAAGAGGAATACTAGGAATCATGATATGAACTAGAGGATGAATATCCCACAAGAATCTTCTTGCGTTCCGCATAGACTCTGCGGGTCTCATCTTCTAACTTTTCTATACGCACCCAAGACTCATCAACACTACACTTCGTCCAGGTAAGATAAACATTAGATTCTTCCTTGTTACGCAACATCTCCGCATATAATAAATGATACTTGGTATCTAATTCTTCATACTTGGACTTTGCACGACTCAGATTATCAACTAGGTTATTGCATCTCTCTTTGATCTCCACATTCTCTGTATTAACTTCAATTACATGATTAGTGAGCTTCTAATTTCTATTTGACATCTTATTTATAAGATCTGAATTCCCCGTTGATCCCATAAAGTATAATTTAGACAAAGACAAAACTAATCGAGAAATTAAAGAAAAGAAAAGAGATTAAACCTTGATTTTGGAGGTCCAGCAGCTGCTGACGAAGAACCCCATTTTAGAGAAAGACAAAACTAATCCAGAAAGGTAACCTCATCCATGTTGGTTTTACTTACTTCAACCACATTATTCTATTGTTGAACATGTTCCGGACTCGGAAGCCACAATCATCTCCAACTCAGAACTTCAAAGACGCAGTCACCTTAGATTCAGGCTTTTTCTCTCAACTTCTCGAATATTTGTTTACAAGTTGGTCTTCCTGTTACTCGTCCTGTCTCATGGTACCTGTCCCGTCTCTTGGTGCTTTTCATGCTTCCTATTCTGTCTCATGGTACCTTTCATATCTCATGTACCTCTTCGGTTTACAAATTCATAAATCGATAATAGTTGGTGAAGAGCGGGTCAAAACATCCTTCACGAGAAGTGTTCGTCTACGTCTCTACTATGACATACCAAAAGAGAACATCAATCTGATACCTGAGCTAGGAGATATGGGTCTTACATTAAAGTCTACAAGGTATGAAAATTCACACGGGATTACTAATTGATAAGTGCATAATTTATACATTCTAAGTATCATTTCCTTATTCTTATTTGCTAGATTTTATGTGAATTACCATGTTTTATTATTACTTTTCTAGTTTATGTGTTTTATTAGGTTACGTCTCTGAAACAAGCGAAATGGAGATTTACAAGAGAAGAATTGCCAAAGACCCAGTAGAGCTCAGTCTATTCCATGATTTCTACCCTCCATCTTGTAGAGAATTTGATTACGAATCCAACTGCGAAAGAACGAAGTCATTCTGACTCCGTATGAGAAAGTTATGAACGAAACAAGAATTAAGGGAAAAACGGTCATTTCAAGCAAAACCACTATTGGCACTCTGTCAGACGATATGGGCAACTGAAATTCAAATGTTGTTAATGGCACCAGCCATTCTACTCAGGGCAGCCACATTTTGAATAGTTATAAAGGTACAATCATCTTCTCCCAAATACAAGAACTGAAAATTCAAGCTTTGTTTGTTA
>JAJJMC010007037.1:1318076-1337339 GCA_023531435.1 Papaver californicum
TATTGGAAGTGAGTGATAGTTGTTGGCAGTGATGATAAAAGACGTGAAAGAATGCTGTGGTTGATCATCATGATGATCATGGTGACTGTTAATGGTTGATATCGATTTTGAAGGGTGCAGCGAGATGATGTTGATGTTTAAATATATGGTTTGGTTATTGATTGCAGCGAGAGATGAATGAGTTGTGGTCCTGGATGCTTTTGCCACAACAGGTGAAAGTTAGCCATGGCAGTGAAACTGGTGGTGTTTCATAGCTTTTGACTGAACATTGTTGCTCGGGTTATGCTTGGAGTTGAGCTCGAGCCTGCATTGGTGGGACATCAATCGAACTGGTGGTGGAGTGGCTGCTGTGTTGACTGGCAGTGTTGTGCTGATGGGTTGAGAAGTTATTGTTAGTTCGAATCATAGTTTGAGTTTGAATGGGATACGACTAGAGAACAAGAGGATTCAATGAAAGTCAAGTGATGGTTGTGATTGTTTGAGCTTGAACCGTGTTGTACAAGGTAGGTGTTGGAAGAAGCCGGTGATGATTCCCTGACAAGTCAGGGAAACAAGAGTTTTTAGGCGGATAAGGATCTTAAAACTTGAGACACAATTCTGGCAGTACTTGCCGTGCAAGACTTGAAGTAACCGTGTTTTGCAAGAAATGGAGATGTACACGGAAAAGGTTTTCTTGGTTGGCTATATATAGCCTGGTACTACACATACAATAGAGATACAGAGAAGATACCCCCTCACATACAGAGACACATCCCTCACATACGTACAGAGAGAATACTCTCACGTAAATATAGATCCGGAGACAGAAACAAGCTCACGGACAGAACTTCACGAACAGGGATCAAGGGTTAGTTTGTTATATTTTCTTAATAAATTTTTATGGCTTTTGAGAAAGCCATGTTGGGCTAATTCCCTTGTTAGAGCGAAAGGATGAACTTGTAGAGATGGTTTTATTTGTGTTTCAAAACTAGGGTTTTTAATTATATGAACTTAATATTAATGTTTCGTCTCTCTCTCAACGTTTTACCTTTCTCGATTATTTTTCATATTCTATGCCACGTATAGTTCATTGTTTGATTAGTAGAAGGACTCGTTGAAACCTTGTATTTAATCGTTTTATGAATATTTTTTGACTCTTTATGCCCCGTATACTTAGTACTTCGAAATTCTACTTTAGGTTGAGAACAAACAATTCTTTTTGAAATCGAAACCCTATATGACGAACGCAATTAAACCCTAATCTACAACGGATTCCCGGAACCTTAACGTTTTCCTCTTATTGTTTTCCAACTTTATTAAATAATCTTAATTCATTAGTTAATTAAATTATTTATAAAAAAAACTTAAAAAAAATATTTTAATCCAAACTCCTCGTGGGAACGAACCGTATTTGCTCTTGTCTACATCTTTCGACAATGTGCACTTGCGGTAAAACAAAGTCGGTTTTCCGACGCATCACTAATCACAGATGTTTACGCATGGTTGGATGACCAATTCAACCCCGAATCGAGTGATTCTCTTTGCATATGATATCCTGGTCTATTCGCTTTAAAATTTGTGGTCAAACGTCATAATCCGACATCGTATGAAACTTCAACAACTTTGGAAGCTAATGGTGTGCGAACTAGGATTTCCAAACGGTATTCAGAAGACTTAGCTTTATAGAGACCTTGTCTGCTCATGGACTTTCGTCTTCTCAGACATACCACCCTGTCAGGTCGCACTGCATCTCCCAAGAAGACCTCATCAACCTTTCTACGACAAGACAACTGTTGTCAACGCCAACCTCACTTGCAGTTCTGATCTACTATCAACTTCTTCTGCCGGTTTCCAATATTTCCAAATTTGCTACTGCTAGCTACAACTCAAAGCATTATCCACGGGTGTCCTGTCTTTCATCTACGACGCTATCACTAGTACATGAACTAACTACGTTGTGTAGAAGGAAGTTTAAATCTAAGGCTTAATTCTGCATCAAAGACATTGCATGGAGGAGACAAAGCTAACAATATTTCTTGTTGGACACATATATGAAGAATCGATCCATCTGACTTGATCCTCTATTTGAGATGAGGCGAACCTGTTTCAGAAAGAAAGAAAGAGGGAAAGCGCCGACCATATCCCCACTTTTGCTCACGGCAAAATGGAATTTCTGACAAGAACGAGGGCGCCTACTATTCCCAGTCAAGGTTCATACTAAGTGACATATATATCAATCTCGGATAAGGCAGAGCCAACCAAGTTTCTTCCTTGGCCAATGGGGATCCTCATAGGTGTACTCTTCATGACCCTGCTGGTAGTTGTTCAATCAACATGACTGGATCTGAAGTTGAAACCAGCTACAGTTCCCTTAGCTCACGAATTGGAAATTCCATTAAAGAACATGGACATCAACTAATCACAACTAAGACTCACACTAAGGGGCACTTATCCCAGTACCTGGAATCCCCGAAAATAATCAAAATTGGAACTTTGATGGAACCAGAGCGGGAACATGATTTGTGTACTTTACTTAAAGAATATGTTAATATTTTCGCTTAGAAGATGGGATATATGGCAGGTATTGATCCAAATAGCATTCGTCATGAATTACGTATACAACCAGGCACGACCCTATTTTGATAATGCGTACGTAAGGTATCCAAAGAATATCATTTATCAGTTGAAAAATAGCTCAAGAAACTTTTGGATGCGGGATTTATTCAGGAAGTAAGATACCCAACTTGGATATCAAATATGGTAATTGTACCAAAGAGAAATGGAGGTGTAAGAATATGTATAGGCTTTACTAATTTAAACAAAGCATGTCCGAAAGATAGCTACCCGCTCTCTAACATTGATGAATTAGTAGATGCAGTTGAAGGACATGGGGCTTTATCTTTTATGGATGGACATTCAGGATATAATCAAATTGCATTAGCTTTCTTTGCCCCACATGGATTATATTGTTATACCAGAATGCCATTTGGACTAAAGAATGCAGCGGAAACATATCAGCGACTTGTTGATGCAATCTTTAAACCGTGGATAGGCTGCACATTGGAAGTATATGTAGATGATATGCTTGTAGAGAGTAAATTTTAGAAAGATCATCTATAGGATTTAAAATAAATTTTTGAAGCCTTGCGAAAATACAAACTGAAGGTCAACCTGGATAAATGCATTTTTGGAGTTACATCGGAATTTTTTTTGGGATACTTGATTTCTAAAAATGGAATTGAAGTTTATCCGGCCAAAATACAAGCAATTATTAATATGCCCTCTCCAAGAAATGTCAAAAAAGTACATAAATTGAATGGTTACTTAGCTGCACTTAACAGGTTCATTGCCAGATCTTCTGACAAATAAAAACCATTTTTTGATACTTTAAAGAAAATGAGCAAATTTGCATGGAATGAAAATTGTGAACGGGCTTTTTCAAAGCATAAAATCTTATCTTACAACAATACCAGCATTACAAAAACCATAGCCACAAGAGGTGTTAACTTTATATATAGCCGCAACAGAAGATGTTGTGAGTGCGGTATTGGTACGAACAAATGAAAAAGTGGAAAAACCAGTGTATTATATCAGCAAAACTCTTAACCCTGCAGAAAGAAATTACACCAAGATTGAATAATTGGTGTTTGCATTAGTTTTTGCCACACAAAAACTCCGTACTTATTTCTTAACGTATTATGTTCGAGTACCAAGTAAAGCTCCATTAGAATCGGTATTAAAGAATGCAGAAAAAGTAGGAAGAATAGAAAAATAGAATGCACAATTGGAACAATTCCATATCTTGTTTGAAATAAAAACCACTCAAAATCACAAGTTTTAGCAGATTTTCTTGCGGATTTACCATTAGATGATGGATCTGAAATTCAAAATATGTCGGGGGCAGAAGAAGTTGAAGATGATCCGAAAGATATTGTTGATTTTGTTAATTCCCGCATATGGGAAATATTTGTTGATGGGGCACGAAATAAAGATGGAGCGGATTGTGATTATAACCCCTACTGGAGATCGAATGGTGCATGCATTTTGTTTAGAATTTGGGGAGCACACAACTAACATAGTGGAATATGAGGTCATAGTTCATGACCTCAAACTCATCAATGAGTTAGGAATAACAGATGTTCGGCTCATAAGTGATTCACAACTAGTGATTCGACAAGTTGAATTGAAATATCAAGCTTTTGATGAAGATTTGATAGCATACAAGAATTTAGTTCAACAATTAACATCTCAAATCTCGAACATTATTTTCCGACATTTGCACAGAGAAAAAAATCGCCATGCTGACGCCCTAGCATATGTTTCATCAATGTTGAAAGATCAAACCACATCAATAATTAAAATCAGACGAATATATGAACCATCAATCAGGATATAATTGATAGAAAATTTGGAAGAAGATGTGGATGAAGATCTTGAAGTTGAGGCCATAAAAGATGACGCAATCCTTCCACGTGGATCAAAAGATAAATCACATCCTGAAGAAGATTAGAAGCTCCCGTTATACCAATATCTGTAAAATGGAATATTACCCACAAATATGAAAGATGCAAGAAAAAGTCAATCCAAGTCTGTGAATTATCAATTGCGGGACGAAATTTTATACCGTAAATCATTTATTGGACCAATGCTTCGATGTTTAACAAGAAAAGAGGGAAAACGCATTCTCATCGATTATCATTATGGAGACGTGGGGAATCATAGTGAAAGGCGCTCACTTGTGTTCAAAACAAGAATGCAAAGATATTATTGGCCATACATGAATAAAGATGCAACTCATCTTGCAAGAAGATACGAAGAGTGTCAACGCTTTTCTAAAAGGATCAAAGCTCCCGCAACGGAACTTAATTATGTGCTAAGCCTGTGGACCTTTGTAAAATGGGAAGTGGACATAGTGGGACCTTTAGTGGAAGGCACGAAGAAAAGAAAATACTTGATTGTAGCAAGCAAAAGCTTTAGCTCGGATCGGAGATACTGATGTCTTTAAATTCTTGGTTGAAGACATAATTTGCAGATTTTGGATCTCACCTCTTATCTATGTAGTGATTTGTGCCTTTGGTTTGTTTGTCACTTCCTGAAACCAGCATGCTGAAGGGAGAGAAATAGAGTGGCTATAGTCTCTGATAACAGACAATAATTGCAAGGTAAAAATATTGATATGCTTTTTGAAGCTTTTAATATTCAAAAGAACAAGTTTACCCCTATTTATCCCCAAAGTAATGGTCAAGCTGAAGCAACAAATAAAACCATTGCTATGAATTTAAAAAAGACCTTAGATGGACACCATAAAAGATGGTGTGAACAACTCCATAATACTTTATGGGCTTACCGTACAACAAGGAGAGAAGCAACTGGAGAATCACCATTCCTTCTTACTTATGGAGCAGAAGCAGCCATCCCCACATAAATCATTTTATTACCAACTACCAAAATAGAAGCTTGGGAAAAGAATTTGAATACAAATTTGATGCTTGAAAAGTTGGATGATTTAGAAGAAAGACGAGAGATTATGCTCCAAAAAATAGAAAATTATCAAAGAAGATTGGCCAGAGAATATAACGAGAAAGTAAAGTTGCGTAACTTTGTAGCAGGGCAATATGTGTTAAGCCAAATCCCGGAATACCAAAGAGATAAAAAAGCAAAGAAATTTGCACATACATGGGGAGGACCTTACATCATTCAAGATATTATGGGACGAGGATCATATCACCTACGAAATATGAATGGGGAAATATTACGGCATCCTTGGAATGCACAATACCTCAAACCATCTTACCCATAAAAAGATGATGAATCATGCAATACACCCTTCAAAAACAACAACATTGCTTCATAATAGGTAAAGCATGACAAATGCAATCTCTCTAGAAAATCCATGTAGATGTCTTAGAGTGTATGACCAAATGGATACTTCGTAAGCAAGAGATGCCTAACATGACATTTTTATTATGAAAACAGGTACACTCATTTTCTATACATAATGCTTTCACAATCGTGACCGAATTATTAGTTTCCCTTTGGACGAGGTGAAATTAAAAATATGATTGTACCCTCAAAGGCTACTCAAGGTACACATCAACCATGTGGCCGCATACTACATACACTCATTATAAAATATTGATTAAATGTATGCATTTATATAAGTCAAACATAAATATATATTCATGTTCAAAAAATGTTGCAGTTACTAGATACAAAATTACAATGAATGAACATGACAAGAAGCTATTCATCATCGGAAGAATCAACATTTGGAGAAGGATGCTTAGGAATCTCCTTACGACCATATTCTTTGGTAAATCCATCTTTCTTTACTCTATCTAGAGTATTATTTATTGCCTTTGCTACCCCAATACGAGCTTTAATCTTTACCAAGAGATTTTGGCACGGGAAGCCTCCAGCTCCTGCTTCAAAACACCCACCTGGTCCGCATATTCTTTGGCACGCACATCCAATGACATAGCTTGCGCCTCCCTATATTTCTTCCTCCATTGCTCAAAGGTCATATCGTTTGCGGCATTGTCATCTCTAACAGTCTCAAGTTTTAAGTCTCTTTTGCCTCTTCAACTCTAGTGGATAAAAGTTTAAGCTGATTCTCTACTTCACTAGATTTGTCAGTGGCGAGCTTTAACTGTCGCTCAACTCCCTCAGATTTGGTGATCGCTAGCTGAAGTTGTCCCTCAACTTTTTCAACTCTTGAAGTTGCATTTCTGAGTTTTTCCTCGAAACCTGTAATATAATGTAAAACAAAAGATTGAGTAATATAAGAAATTGTATCAAATCGTAATCACGTAATATAATAAGATACCTCCTGCGAGGAATTCAGACTCTTCTAATTCATGAACTATTGCATTCCGTGCATCATCAAGATAATCATATTCATGTGAAAGTTTTTGATAGTTGTCAGTAAAACGACGATGATCTTGGCGATATTGATCCACTCTACCTGTTTTGCTGCATCTTTATGTCGTAATTGATTCATTTCATTTATCAATTTTTCCATTCTATTTTTTAAACGATGAATATCAGCATCACGCAGTCGTACAATTTCTAATAATTTGGAGACTTCAGATCGAGCTCTTACCAGTGCATTTGCTCTAGCGTGAGCATTAGATGCCGCATTGTCCCTATCCTTAATAAGTTCAGCAACAAAAGAGGAATAATACGAATCATGATATGAACTAGAGGATGAATATCCCGCAAGAATCTTCTTGCGTTCCGCATAAACTCTGCGGGTCTCATCTTCTAACTTTTCTATACGCACCCAAGCCTCATCAACACTACACTTCGTCCAGGTAAGAGAAACATTAGATTCTTCCTTGTTAGCAACATCTCCGCATACAATAAATGATACTTGGTATCTAATTCTTCATACTTGGACTTTGCACGACTTAGATTATCAACTAGGTTATTACATCTCTCTTTGATCTCCACATTCTCTTTATTAACTTCAATTACATGATTAGTGAGCTTATGATTTCTATATGACATCTTATTTATAAGATCTGAATTCCCCGTTGATCCCATAAAGTATAATTTAGAGAAAATGACAAAACTAATCGAGAAATTAAAGAAAAGAAAAGAGATTAAACCTTGATTTTGGAGGTCCAGCAGCTGCTGACGAAGAACCCCATTATACCGCTTCAATCCCGCTACACTCTGTTCTACGTCAGTCTTTTGTGACAATTGTTCCCGCAAGATAGAATTTTCTTCTTCAACCTTAATCATTTTTGTTTCTACTTTCGTATACTTTGCTTCCATTTTTATCGACCGGCCCATGAAGAACTTGTACACAATATAAGCAGCATTTTGACCACGGGCAAGGAACATTTTTTGATGATTGTTAATATATATATATATATATATATATATATATATATATACCTGTAAGATAGCTTGCTAAGGGAAAGAATATGCCCCACTATCCGTAAGAGCAATTACATCTGCAAGAGAAGAAGAAAGATCAATATCAAAAGAAGAACGAACATGATTGCCTTGATCTCTTAACCAGGCTTCCTTTACTAATTCATAAGCAGTGGATCGCATAAGCTCACGCAAATATGCTACCGCAGTAGAATCAGTTTCGACGGGTTGAAAATTATACGGAACATACAACAAATCCTTTGACATGAACCAATGAAAAACCTCTTCTTCTTCATCAACAAGGTTTTCATTATATATTCTTCCTTTTCCCAACTGTCTGAAATACCTTCATTGCCGCTTTTATTGTTAGTGTCAATAACAGCTATACCCCTATTACTACCTTCATTAGTAGCAACAGTAGTAGTTATTTCAAGTTCCTCTTTATCAGACGAACCTCCTTCCTCACTAACAAAATGCACAAGGTAATATTTTTCATATAAAGGAAGAAAAAATTGAGGAGGAAAAAATAAAAATTGAGAAGTAGTAGGGTGAGAAGTAGATGCACCAATACCCATTCCATATTCCAAGGACATAGATTGATTCATTAGTGCATCAGTTCTAGTTTCTTCTGCATCAACAAAAGAATCCAGGGATCCAGCAGATTGATCCTCATGACCCTCATGGGTACCTACGGGCTCAGAACTTACGATCCCAATAAAAATATCTCGCTCCTGGTTTGTTGATTGAAGCGGAACATTTTGTCCCTCATCACCTTATTCAAATTCATCGTTATCAGAGTCAAGACCTTCACTTCTTCCAGTATCTTTTGGAGAAGAACTAGATGTATCAAGGATTTCCCCTTCCTCCCGCTCAGTAGAAGTACGAGATGCAAACTTGGTCCTTTTTTGACCCTATCAACATCCAATTGACAAGAAAACAATTCAATAAATAAAATCCAGATACATTTTAACAAATTCATTTAAAAAATTAATATCTTTCTTCCTATAGCAATAGCCTTTCATTTCTTGCCCGCATCACTTTCACAACCTCCTTCCATTTGTGGGTATTTAAAACAACAACAATTAAATAATTTTAAAGACAAAAGTTAAATATGAGAACCAAATATTAGAGTTGTACGTACCACAACATCATACTTGAATGAAAAACCATCAAAGTTTAACTTCCAAGGGAAATAAATATGGGGACCATAAGTAAGGTCGCGAACCACATTATCATGTACAAAACCATAGATCCATGGGCCTTCAATTACTAGAGGGGTATGATACCACCTGAAATCATGATCATCGCGAATTTTTTCTTTTAAAGTCTTTTGCGTTCCTTGAATAACTTTCAGCTTAGAATTATCGATCTCCCAAAGTAGACGAAAACCTTCACCACCTCTGCGGCCTGGACCAATACTCCATTTTTTATAATTCTTCACATCCATAGCATCAGCATAAGTAGCTTGAAAATTAGCCACGATATAATATTTACACTCCGCAGGATTGGGAACATAGCTCTTAAGATTTGTTTCCCCCTTACTGTGTTTATGACATTCATTTAACATGCGCCACCAATTTCCATTATATTGAGCAATGGAGAGGCCCGCACAATGATTATCTAATTTACTACAACCTGCAAGAACTTCATAATGAAATGAATCTCCACTCTTGTATAAAGGAAACTCTAAACCAGCATGCAATGCGCCCGCATCTATCAACAATTTATTCGCACTATACGGGAACTTCTTTATCATATCAAGTGTTATTTCATCACCTTCAGTAGGATCATAAAAAGAAACTTTAAAATCTTGGAGATTGTTTTTTCTTTTAAACTCATCAAGATTCTCAGATCTGAAACCCAAACTATCACTGGCCCGCTTGTTCCTAGAAGAAGTAGACTTCTTAGCCGCAACAACGATTGTACTATCGACAGTTGGTAAAGCCTGTGCGGGATGTATAATATTAAGGGGTTGAGCTTCTGAAGGACCATTCCCCCTCCCGATTTTGGCTTCTCATCAAAATATCGGGACGTTTTCTTCTCTAAAGAATGACCACTTTTGTGCGGGACAGATTTAGATACATTATTATCTTTTTCTCCTGACATGATGAATTCTATCTACAAACAATCAACAAAGGCAAGAACAATTAATAGCAGATTTATCCTGGTGGGGAAAATCAAGAAAAGAGAAAAGAGTAATCATTGATAACTTTACAAACAAATATCAACCAGAAATCCTTCAAAACCATCACTCTTTTTACCAACAGAAAAATTAATCAGTATATTAATCAAACATGAACACCAGCGGATAATCAATTTTCTATTTGAAAAAATCGAAAGATTAGAACAATAGATTTATTAAGATTATCATTGTATATCATCAAATTTCAAGAAAAATATTAAATCTATAAACAAGATCATCACCACTATTATTCACCATTACAGTTCAGTCAAGAAGTTCAACTGACACAAATCAATATTTCAAGATCAACATTATCATCATTTTTCAAGCAATTTGATCATTAACATGATTATCATCATTTTTCGAGCAAATCATAAAACCAAAGTTCAAATAAGACAAGAAAATGAAGATAAAATTCTTACCTGCAACAATGTTAAAGTCAAAAGTCTTATCAGAAGAAGGCTTGAACTCATAAGAAAAAGGGTACTCAATCTCGATGAAAAGAAATCTTTGATTGAAAAAGAAGATCGAGACAGAAAGACTGAACTACTCAGATTCCAAAAATCTCTGAGAAAAAGCTTCTAAAAAGGAATGAAGTTAAGCCAAAACTTTATGAAGAAGAAGACAAAGAAGATAGAGAATAAAATTAATAACTGAAAGAATATGATAAGACTCGATCCTATATGAAGATTTGAAAAACCGTCAGAAGAATAAAATCAATCTGAGAGAGAAAATTTATTAAAGACGTGGAGATCGATAAAAACATGATCAATTTTTTTTTCAAAATTCTACCATGTGTAGAATATAAAAGAAAATGGGGAAAATTGTGAATACCAAATCTCCACCTCCAACGTATCAAAATTCCAACATAGGAGCATCAGATTATGATAAAATGAGATATACCAAATCAAGACTCAACAGACAATCTCATATCTCAACGAAGATCAACAGTTGGAATAAATTTAGACAACCGTTGATTACGACGTGACAGGTAGTAGAGAACTGACACCCTTACTGTATGAAAGACACGTCTCAATCATGCAAGTTGCGAGACAAAAGATTCAAAGCATGACACACCGTCCCAGAAGCCACGTGTCGAACATGCAATAACATGGAAAAGGTTGTACGACCCACAACTCTATATGACCGCACCATATTCATGAAAAAGCTCACGTGGAATAATCTAATTGGATAAAACAAGAAGCGAGACCGCAACAAGGATATGATTCACCTAGTATGAAATCAAATAAGACAAGAAAGGTCCGCATCAAACCCTGCGGAATATACAAAAAATGTGCGGAACAAGCATCATAACAGGATATGGATAAGATTAAATAGCTGGAAGAGAGAATTTAGTGGAACCCTTGCAAAACCCTATAAATACCAGACTCAAAGACAGAAAAAGGGGTCTGAAAAAACATTGAAAAGAGAGGATAGACTAAGAGAATATAACAGTATCCTGATTAAAAAAACCTGATTAAGTAAGAATAAATGTAATATATTGTTTCACTCATTCATCATATATTATCATTTCAATTTAAATAAATACTCTTGTTAAACATCTTTCCATTGCTGATTCAATCTTATTTACAAGGTTTTTTAAATAATAAATTTATTTGGTTGTGATATTAGTTTTTTAGTAATCACAGTGGCAGTGGTGGTGGGTACTACAGTAGAGGTGGGGCGGAAAAGAAGATGAGAATGAAAGTGAAAAGATTTTCTTTTCAAACAGTATGAGAGTATTTTTGGTAGTCCGCATGCCATAGTGGTGAGTCAGCTAACTAGGAACGAATGAAAAATTTAACGATGGGAGGTAATGCAGATAAACAATCTCTAGAAATCTTTTTCAAGAAGATAATATAAAATATCCATATTCTTATATATTTAAGGGTATTTTATCCATTTTCAAAACATATGTTTTTCACCGCACGTTGATAGACCCAAAAACAATATTTTGACATAAAAGTTATTATTATTTAAAAACAACATTTTCTAGTTAAAGGCTGGGATTTCTTTTTTAATAGAATTAAATCACTTTGCGATAAACTTTTAATAGATTTTTATTAAAAATTGTGCTTAGCAAATATGGACCAACTTTTAAGAGTTGGAAAAGCAAACAGAAATGCTATTCTTCGCCCCATATAACGTACTCGTCCAAGATGATGAGGAATGTTTAGCTGTCAAGAATGAAAAAAGAATTATACATGTAATATTATATTTCTTTGTTTTTTATTTTCTCAAAACAAAAAATGTTATCTGTATTTTCTTCGTCTGTCTTCATTTTTAACTTATTCTATTTTTATAAAGAAACGCAGATAAAAAATAGAATGGAAATTTCGTCTGTCTTCATCTTTAACCTCATGGATTTTAGCTGACTTTGTGGTGAAGTGTTCACAAATCCAACTCCAGTTTCATCTTTTACACCAAATCCAGATTTCAAATCTCCCTTTAAACCCTTAAAATCAGATATTACTAAACCGTTAATTAAGAACCCATAATTGGAAAATACTCCCACATATTGGGGGTACTTAAGGTTATATGAGACTGAATTTTAGCTAAGGAGGTATTTTTTTAATGATAAAATTTTCATACCGCCCTTTACTCTAATAAAAATAAAAAGAAAACCTAAATAAATATAAAATTGGTATCCCCTTCATCGGAAATGCCGACTGCTCCTCTTCCTCTCCTTTTGTTCTCTTCTTCTATAATTTATTCAATCATCGTCAATTAATCGACGATTCCAAAAATTAGACTTCCAAATTCATTAACAGTGTCTCAGTCGGTATAGTCTTTAGGACAAATTCAATACCGATTGTTCTGTCAGTATTGATAATTAGGATGAATTAAATGCCGATTAAACAGTTTAGGATGAGTTCCGAAACAATTAAAGGAAAAAATTTACTCATAACAATAAAATCCGACCAAATATACCATGTCGATTAAACAGTCGGTATTGATTAAAGGAAAAACATGTGCCGATTTAATAGTCGGTATTGATTTGAAACAATAAGATCCGACCAAATATACCATGTGGATAATACTTGAAATTCACACTAATCTACTATCTAAAAACTATACCGAATGTCAAATATGAATCCTAATTTCTCTTCATTAATATCTAAAACACGCTAAACCTCAAAACCTCATAACTTAATTTAAAGTTTAATATTCAGACAATAATCTATTATCTAGCAGAGCTAAACGAACTAATCTAATTAACCAAGGGTTATTTAGTTATTACCAAAATTATTTGGATAAGAGGTTCTTCAAATTACTTCATAATGTTTTTTTTTTGTTTTTTTTAGTATCCCCCAATTTGTGGAAGTATTCCCCAACTATGGGTTCTTAATTAACCCCTAGTTTTTTTGTGAAGTGTTCGCAAACCCACCTTCAATTTCATCTCATGCTAATTCTTTCTATTTCTCAAATCTCAAACATTTTCTCTTTTACTCATAGTCTTCTCTAATTAACCATCCTATTCAGCCTTTTGATGACAACAAATTAGTAAATGAGATCACTAAATCACGCGAATAGTTTTTCCTCCCTCTTCCATTACTCCCTTTTCATACTACCAAAATAAAAAAGGAAAATTATCTATATATCGTCTCTCCTATTTTCTCTTTCAATGACAAAAATCTTCCCCGAATTTTGAAGATTTTTGGAAAACTTATCTTTGTATATCATGACCGAAAATAGATTTGAAAAAGATGATGATGTATAAGAAATGATTTACGTGAAAGTTAGTGGAATGTTTACTTGTGGTTTTGGATTTGGATTTGGATTACAGAAAAACAAATTACTCATCATCTTCATCATCAATGTCTTCATTAATTCCTTTAGGTAGTACCTCTTGGAATGGGCATATATGGAAGATAACATGCAAATTAGATACTCCTGGACTTTATTTTATCAATTCATGCTTGAAAGAAGAATCAAACAAAAAAACTCCATGAGTGATAAACTTATATTACACGAACATCCCGTTCAGTTGGAAGAATTGAAATCCTAGGAATTCAATTATGGGGTAATCTAATTCTTGGAATTGAATTCCAATCAAAAAAATTAGCATTTGGTTGAGGTAATTCAATTACTTTTGTTTTTACCTCGGAATCCAATTTCATTGCACTATTGGACTAGTGCAATGAAAATCTATTATTTTGGAGGGAATGGATTTCTAGGAATCAAAAATCTTAATTACATAGAGTTGATTTGTCCCGTTCGGTTCAAGTAATTGGACGAATTCCATGGGAATTGGATTACCTAGCCTTCAATTCCTTAAACCGAACGGGGAATAATGGATATTTTTTGATGATGAATATTTTTTTGTGTTTGATAAATTTAAGACTCCATTTCGGTAATTGAGAGGTTCAAAACCTTAATTTATATTGATGAATATTTCTTTTACACGATTTTGGTTTGCAAGAATTTGAAGATCCGATTTTTATTTGGGAGGTTAACTGTTGAGAAAGAGGCCAAGAAAAGATAGAGAAACAAATTGGAGAGGGAGAATTCCATATGATTTGTCAGGGTTTTACCTATTTTCCATCCCACTTTCACTAAATCCCATCCAATCCACATAAATTATTTTTTATTTAACTCTTTTTAAATGGATAAACAAAACCCATATTATTAGTACGAACATCAATTTCAAAATCTTCTTTTTGTTTTTTGTTTTTCGTTTTAGATTTATTTCTAAAACAAGTTATTATTTTTTGAACATCAAATTTTTGATTGATTACGGCAAATGAGGAACAATATATATCAAATGGGTAATTTGCATCTGATTTTTCAGTGATGATAAACACCTTGGAGATCTGATGCCTGAAACTTGATTTTTTTTTCTTATTTTAAATTTTGATTTGAATACTTAATTGATGAACAAAGAATGATATGGTGATTAGATTAATTTCTCTATCGGTTTGGTTGCTGATATGATGGCAAATTTATGTATTAGCTCCATCTGATTATTTTCTACAGATTTAGTTTAAATATTTGTCATAATTTGATTTTCTATTAGATTAGTTTAAATTTTATGATTGATTGAGATTATTTTTCAGCTTGATTGATTAAGGCTTATAAGTGCATTTTGGAATTGAGATTTGAAACTAGTTATAATCTATGCTATCATTTTATTTAACTCTTCGTTCCCGAGATTAGATGAGAGAGAGGGGAAGAAGTAAAACGGTGGTGGATGAAGATGAAAGTTACCCGGTAAAATATAATAGTGTGAGTTTTGTTTACTCAACCCAAAAAAAGTTATATAATAAATAATTTTTATGGATTGGATAGGATTTAGGGAAAACGGGGATGGGAAATAAGTAAAACCTTTGTCAGATAGTTTTGAGTCTTTTGACTTTCCGGACACATCACCTTACCATCTCAGTGTGGATGGTAGCGCCCGAGCACTGAATAGCATCACCGAAAGCAAAGTTACGGACCCACCAAAATTTTAGTAATTGATTTTGTATTTTAACCTTATTACTATGACAATATTTACTTCAAGATATCTCTTAGGCCGGTTCCTATGCACCTCTCAATTGACCAAATTTGGTTATTTTTTGCTACTATGAACCTCTCAAATGATCAAAATGACATCTCAAACGCTCAAGTTTTGAGATTAGAACTACGCGTCAAAGTCTTTGTCGAGCAAAAAAGACTCTATCGTTCGAAAAATACTAAGTCTCTAGCGACATAGTCTTTATCGCTGGCGGACAAGAGTCTGTAGCTCGAAGGAGACTATATCGCCAACGAATAACTCTTTCCCGCCTATAAATTCACCATTTTCAAATCAAATTTTTACACAAAAAATTTCATACTTTCTTTCATTTCTACACTAAATTATTTTCTACAATTTTATTTCCAAATGGAAAAAATTGCAAATCTTGATTTCGCAACACAACTAGATTTTTCTGGAGTCATTCTTGACGTCGGTGCTAGTAAGATATGTGATTGTTATAAGAAAATAGAGAATAAAAAAAGAGGTGATCAGGTTTTAGATGTTAATCAAGTCGCATCGAAAATAAAAAAAAAGTTCAAGGCAAGAAAAATGAGAGTAAAGAAAATTTGAAAGTTAGTTGTAGTACCTCTCACAAAAAAAAGGAAAATCTTCTCAGGATCGCATTGAATGGAAGATATGTAAAATGAAGATAAACATGAGGCCCAAGATTTTCAGAGATTATCACTGAAGTGTTTAAGTTTTTACTGCCCTAGTTTATATTTTGTAAAAGAGCGTAGTATAATACGTAGTAAATTAATGTAATGGATATTAGTGTTTTAGTTAATTGAATCAAATTATTAATTAAGCTTGCAATCAAATTGTTCAATCAAATTAACTCAAATTATTTTCTACTTTTGACCAAATGTAATTTCTTTTAACATTCACGCATTTAAATTCATTAACATAATTAAATTAAAATAGACTAGTTTTTTATTCAATTAAAACATAAAATCAAAATTACATTCTGGTTGGCCAAAGACCCAACTTTCATCTCCTGGGTAGGCCCCTTGTGCTAACATGGCTACTATCATAGTAGCTTGAGTATCATCAGGAGGTTGAGTTTCATCACCAAAAATTACAAAATGAATTGAAGGAACTTGAGAACTGGATGCCCCAACGTCTTCAATGGGATGATACCTTGGAAGGCCGATACTCTTGGAGTTGGGGTATAAAGATTCGAAAATATTGGATGACCGACTGGAGTCGTCAATTCAAATTCTCTGACATCAGGTGTCGTATAAGTTTCTTGCATGTACTCTGGTGTGTCAACATTTCTTTGATTGCTTCTACAACTACCTATGCTTCTATGACTTACTCAACTTGGTTGACTTCGTTGACTTGGTTGACCTAGACTGGATTCATCTGGAATCTCAAGACTCAATGTATTCTTTATTTGGGTCAGGAACCTCATGTAATAGTTCTCCATTTGTTGTGATCGCCAATGATAATCGTTCAACCTTTTCCGAAACTGATGTTTTGTAACTTTTACCGCCTCCCCCCCCACCCACCCACCCAATACGGATACGACCATTCCATAGTGTGAGAAATAATTGGAACACTGATGCGCTCCCCTTGTAGATTAATACTCGACACTTCCCAGTCAAACTGTGGCATAGATGACGAAGAAGATGAACCTCCCCAGCAACTGGGATAAACAAAGGAAGCGGGCATTGCTGGTGGAGGTTGGGATGGAATCAAGTGGAAATCTACCTAGAGCTGGCACATCCATCACTCCCACATATTGCGGATCTATGGAAATGTTAGGCTTCCTAGTCTTGTTGAACCAACTGTTATAATCACCATCGTTAATAGGGGCCACGACCAAGTCATCAGCATGTTCCCATTCTTGAACATTTTGCAATAACGTAAAATAATCCTCAAAGGAAATATCCCCGCTTGGAAGTGGGTTGATTGCTTTTAATGTTCTCCGTTGAAGCTGTACAAGGTGTCTTTCCCAAAGTACCAAACACCTTTTCTTGAATTGAATATTGTAAAACACGATCGACGTAAACTCAACTCTAGCATCCTTTGAGCAGGTTCAGTTTGGTACTCTGGATGATTCGCATACGACATAGGAATAAAGTTTTCCCTTGTTCCACACAGTTGTTGAATCCTTTGAACCAGCTAAGAGTGTTGACCGTCATCGGGATGATTGGGGATCCAGTTGTCATACCAGTACTTTGTTACAAGCATAATTTATATATTTTTATCGCCTAATTTATATTTTCTAGTACTTATAATTATATTAAATTTATTATTTTTATGTGTTTACAAATAACATACATCAAATCCGAAGTTACGAGAAAACTTGGCTAATAAAAGATTTGCTGCATACTGGAATTAGCCGATGGTCCTAAGGTGGTCGAGTGGGGTCTGGGTTTTGATTCTGTCTGTGATGAGAAGAAGAATTGACTAGGAGTGAAAGACCGAGGAGGTGAAAGAAAATGAAAAAAAAAAGTAAGTGGCACGTGAGTAAACATAACAAGAGAGCAACAAATGGTCGGCTGAAGGACGAAAAACAAAGTAATATATGATGATTGAGTGAGAGAGAATGGTGGGTTGTTATGGAGCACGTGGCTGAACGGGTCTATTAACCTTATGGAGTTGGAGAAAATATGGATGACAGCACGTGAATAGAAAAGGAGGAGTAGGCTTGTTCGGTCTGTTGATAGAAGGTTGGAATGAAAAAGTCTGACATAATTTTACTGTGAGAGAAAGTATGTGGAAGTGGGCCAGAGAGAAAGGTGACAAGCCTAGGGATACAAAGAGAGGAGTTGGTTTTCTGTTTTATATAAATAGAACAACAAATAAACAAATAAGGGGTTCGGTTGGTGGAGATCGCGGATGGGTTTTTTGGGGTTGGAGTTTTGACGACGCAAAGAACAAGACCGGAAGAACATGACAGAAAATCAGAAGTGGAAGAGGCATAAAGAAGGGTTTAATCTTTCCTCCTATTATATCTTTTTATGAGTTTTAAGAAATCTATAGTCATGTCTTGCTGAGCTTTGTAGCTAGGGTTTTATGTTGAGACCACTTGAAGTATTAGGCAATTTGAATTAAATTATTTCGTAAAAGACTATTATGAATTGAATAGATTAGTTCTTGGTATTGTTTATTGATTTAATGATGAAATTAGTTGCTGCATGATGTGATTTTATATAGTGGTAAAAAGAGGTTCGATTCTCGAACTTGTGAAGGTAATGATTTTAGAAAATATTAAACTTAATCTAAACTAATAAAAATCAGGAAAATACACTAGAGATGATTTTTAGAAAATATGGAGAAAACTAGGAATCAGGATTCAGTTATTTCTAACAATTCATGTGATTAATCATGTAATTCTTTTTAACAATTTAATTCAAGTTTGCCAAAAATATCTTTCCTAAAAGAATAATTGTAAATCCTAAGCATGGGACATCAAGAGTAATTAACTAAGCATGACCCATCAAAAGAGAACACAACTATTTAATAAAAACCATTTTTTTCTAATTTAAATCCATGCAAATAATAATAAAAGAATTATAAATAATTATTAGAAAATAATTAAATCACATAAAATTGAGAAAAATACCTTATTCATCATCCCAGTAAATAAACTTACCCCATGGTGAAGAAAACTTGCTCAAAAGTTGATTTCATTGCTCAAAATATTGATTACAAGGTTTAAGAATAGTGCAACAGCTGAACAGATACGTATATAAGTGTCACAGAACAGGGTTCAGCT